>OZ008338.1:12660893-12917391 GCA_963931975.1 Cataclysta lemnata | reverse complement strand
CGTAAGACATTAAACATAAGCGTGAATAATGGCGTATGTCAACGATACGAGCCATTGCACTTCTTTGTCAGACCGAAATTACGCCAACAGCACCTTATAAATCGCTTACGAGTGTACGCACTCATAAGAAAGCTTACCCCGGGACCTAACCACACCATATTTCCTCATAATACCGCCAATCTCCTTGCTGTGGTCATTTTTCAATGCCTGCTACTGGAAATGAACGAACGGAGGTCCTAGACGTTAATTTTCGACAGTGATCGACGCAGAAAGAGAGCACGTACGGGCGGCACATTAAGTAAATTTATATTTGGGCGAGAGAGCTTTGGACCGTGTTCATAATGTGGCTCACCAAAAAACCAACTACTAACTTGCCGAAATTCTTCTAACCCCCACACTCCACGTTGTAAGCCAACGGGTACCCTCGCAATGTAGAAATAAATTTCAAACATTCCAAAGCAGATATTTTTACAAATACCGTGCGTTCGGTTAAGCTTGGGTTTGTTTTATAAACTATTCCATTTTAATTTTAACATTATATAAATGTTAGAAAAATTAGTACAAAGATTTTGGTGGTTAAAAGAACTTCGAAAAATTATGTGTGAGTGAAATTATTGAATGAAATGAGTTTTACTTTAAATTATGCGTGTCACTCATTCGCGTCTAGGAAGTGCTTGGCGCAAATTGAATGGTAACAGAGTTCATGACAGCGATGATGAGGTGGTGAAAGCCACTATAAAATTCTCAACATCAAACACATCACAATACTTATTTTCAATGATTCTGCATAATTGCACATCCACACAGATGCTTGTGCAGCAAAAAACACCACTTTCAGTGTACAAAATCGACTCTGAAACAATTTTTGAATTATCAAAAATAAATCTGACTAACACTATTGAAACGCTCCAAACACTTCTGGCGGTTATCTTATAATAGTGTTTTACATGTTGGTGAACCTTAACCTCGTTCGTATATCAAGGCGTGTTTATTGCATTTTCATACCTACCATTTATTTTCAACGCCCGATTTTTTTACAGTTATATCTTAGCCGTCAAGCCAGGCCGTTATAGATACTCATCAAAAGTAAACTTGTTATGATTATTAGATTTAATTTAATATTTAGCAACATGTATTACTAAATAAGTACATAATGTACTCATAACAGTACAGCTTAGTGATTAATCGTTTTTGAGTAGATAACACTTTCTTATAGTGACACTAAGTTTCAAGTTTGCCTACTTGAACGGCTTAAACGCCAGGGTTCAATCGCTTTTTCTTGTCGATTTATAATAAAAGTGTGTACATAAAAAAGTTAAAAAAAGAATTAACCCATGAAAAATAATAAAATTGTATTATGGTACAGCTGTCGCCGTTCCTGGACGAATCCATTGAGGAGACAACGGCGAACATAATCAAGTGCGACTACTGCTTCCCGCCGGAGCATTGGGCGGGGGTGGAGGAGCGCGCGCAGGGCATCATCCGCGGCCTGCTCGAGCCGGCGCCGCATGCCCGCCTGCCGCTGCTCACCGCGCTTGAGGACCCCTGGTTTGAACAGGTACCAGAACGCCTTCCAATAGGCACGCTTTACTTTAAATTAATTATATTTTGGTAAAATACTTATTAAGATTTCCATAGAAAAATAAACATGTTTTGGATAATACAAATCAAATAATTCTCCGCGTCCTAATTTATTATGTTTTATGTTATTTTGGTACAGGCTCCCCCGACACCGCTGTCTGCGACCCAACTGAAGACCTTCCTCGACCGACGAAGACCCGCAGGTCACGGGAACGCCCTGCACTCGTTGAGATCGCCCAACGACACCTGACCTTCCGCCGGGTCTGACGCGGTCCACGCACACGCTGGGTCTCCAGAGACCCACTGTCCGCTTCCGAGACCGACCAGTCTCTAAAGATCCATGGAGCCGAGCTCCCCCCACACTGCCCGCACAGCCACGAGATCAAACCGTTCTCTAGCATCTCAGGTATTTTAGTATGTAACAACCAAGTATTTGGCGAGAGGACTACTTCTGCCGTCTTATGATAAGAAACACCAGAAACGCAGCGACGTCTGCACAACCTCACACCACTCGATGGATTTTATTCGAATGTAATCAAGATTTTTATTTGAATTCACTACTAAGATTGTTATGTGCATGTAATTAAGTAAGTAACAAAGGCGTCAGCCAAATGTAGATCTTATTAAACATTCATTCGTAAACTCAAGTTAGGTTTATTTTTTTCTAAGCCATAGTGTAACTTTAAATGTTCTATAGTCAAAGTGCCCACCTGTCGAGTACGGTATTAGTTACGCGGAAATGTTAACGCCGTATCGATGTACGCAATGGCTCGTTCTAAGCCTACTATTTTTAAAAATATATTACATTTGATTTTAATGGACAAAGCTTCAAGTCATTTTCTTACCAAAAAATTTGGCGTCAATCAAAAGAATAGTAGTAGGACAAGAAGATTTGAAAAATGATTTGATGCAACAACTTGCGATGTATAAAAAATTTATGATTTTAGAGCGGCCGATTTTAAGGAAAGTGTCTGTGATTTATGCTAAAATAATATTTCATGCTTATTCCTAATTTACTTGTTAATTACTATTAAAATGTATATAGAATTAAGTTGTAGAGTGTAATGATTGCCCTTATTAGTGACCAAAATAAACATTTTACTACTATGTACTCAGTTAAATATAAAATTGGCATACTTGACATTTTAGTATCTTATAACTTGTAGGTGGCCACAGTACACGCGTGTCCGCGCTCGCGGGAGCCTGCTATAACGTAAATTAAGCATTTGTAACTGACTAGATTGTACACCAGAATTGTATATTCAATTTTATAATGTTACACGTAAATGTATTGTAATAGTCACACTATTAATATTGAGACACACACGTCCAATAAAATTATCGTAAGTATGTATATTCAACATATTGTACATTATTTGTTGAAAATATTTTAAAGGGACTGGTAATAACGACTTTATTGATTTTTATCTATCAACGATTTTCTCAAAGCTACACTACATCACATGGCTGTTGCCTTGAAATAAGAAAAAAATCGGTATGCAATACTTCAGAAGTTAGTTATTTTTAATTAATTTGATCCTCGTATGAATGTGTGTATTAATTTTTAGACTCACTTTGATGACTGTTCGTATATTTTAATAGTCACAAACTGCCTATTACGCTATGTTGTGGCTGTTTTCCAAGTGTAGTTACAGTTTCTATGGATAAATGGTTGCGATGTATAACGAAATTTTTAATTAGTCTATAATTATCCCCGACCACGTTTACATCAACCTTATAGATATACTTATTTTATGTTTCCATTAATTTGTAAGTTGCAATTATTATTCCATTTCATTATTTCATCATACCGTTTAACGAATGGTTATTTTGATTTTTGGTTTTTAATACCGATAATAATTATATTGTAAGTAATTGTAACTTTCTTTTATATTATTTCTTTCGCAAATTTGAAGGATGTAGATATTTTAACCACTCTCTATATCATTCCATTTAAATATACCTTAGTGCGGAAACAACGTCATTTTCATCATTTTACATTGCGTTCGTAAAAATTGCTTCAACGTCTGCGCATGATCAGTTTACATGTTGATCTCTCGCGCCGATTGACAACTCACCATTCAACTTCACCCTGTGTGGAAAGAAATTGATAGTATACACTAGTGTGGGCTTAGCTTTCAAACATATTTTTAATGCCACATTGGTCGTAATTCAACAATAATGAATACAATTTATGTAATATCTATAATAATTATTATAATTTTTAACTGATAAATTGTTCTTATTCATTTAAAATATTTTTAATTATCTATATTCTTATTATAATATATTTATATTTTATGTATTGGACTGCTACATTTTATACTACAACAAAACGTTATTATTTAAATTGTAATGAACTGTAATCTTGTATTTTCTTAATGGCAAACAAAATTTTAAGTATATTAATTTAATTTAACTCTCAGCGAGCTATGCCAGTGTCACTTATAGATATCAAGTTCTATTGTAGTACTGATCTTATTGTATAAAATTATATAATTTTAATTATTTGTTTTCTTTTTATCACACACCCGCTTTTGTCTCCGCTAGAAAATTATAAAAAAGTGTTCTGACTCGTATAATATCACCTCGCGGTCTACCTTAGAGCAAACTTAATTTTCAGTAGAAAATTAGGTACATGCGCCAGAGACTGCCTAAACGGGTATTACCATGGCATGCTATGCGGTATGCCACGTGAACGCATAATCTCATCGAAATAAAGTCTGTAATTATTTGTCTTGGATAATGCTTGGCTATGAGTGCTGTATCATGCCGTCACTTGGCAACGGTCTTACTTCAGTACCGTAGCGCAAGTGTTCTCGGCGGAGGAGGACCTCAATGAACAAATAGCAGCTCTGACCAAATGGCACTATTTCAGCGCGTCGACAAAAGAGACATTGGCGGCCAACATTACTTACAGTTGGGTTCAATATGCTATATCATAGAAGTAAGGTTTCAGAAACAATGTTTTGTAAAAGCATGGAACTAATGAAGAACACATTTTATGCAACATACATTTATTGATAAAGTAACAAATAATTTACAGGAGACTGCAAATCAAGAAAAACATTTGACTAAACTAAGACTTTGTCGTTGAACCTTTATGATCCATTCACAAATATTAATAACATCAATAAGGGAGCCAATATATCATGTTAAACTTGACATAAGCTGTCGACAGTACTTATTTATTATTATGATAAATAGTTGTATTTGAAAATATCTTATAAACTGAGATTATTATCCCATAAGAAATGCTGCATCATATTCAATACTGAACCTAGATGCTAGATTTGCCTAAAATGTGCCTGGGCTATCACCTGTTATGTTTTATAAGCCCAATATTATCACTACTAATTATCACAATGAAAATTTTATTCTGCATTAATTATATGCATACCTACATGTAAGAATACATCACAGGTAGAATCGTCGGTGCTCCCATAATCTCATATCATATAAGATGATAGCCCTTAGCATAATATATCTAATTTACACATCAATAATTTAAATAACAATATAATAGCAAAACGAAATAATACTGAGAGCAAAATAACAATAACGTCATACAATGTTAATTTAACTAATTATGTAGTTACTTAAAGGAAAAAAATCGTGTAAATATTTAAATCTTTAGTAGGTATGTACATGAAGATCTAAAAGTGTACCTACTGGTGCATTTGTCACACGTATGGAATAATTGATCTAGTCCTAGAGAGCTTAATTATTAGAGATTATTAATTCTCTAGGTATGTGACAGGTACTTATAGTACATCTAAAGATCTAACAGAGACTGGTGCATTATAAGTGCAATCACAATGGACGACAATTAGCTATGATGGCTAAGATCTAACTCCACAAAATGCACATTCACAAAATGCTAATATAGAGCCGGCAACAAGCGCGGCTTTGGCCGCACGTCGTATCCCTATATTCCCAGCCGTGACCACTGCTGGCATAGTACATACCACTGAGGATCAATGGGCAAATAAATCCAGACTATCCCCAGAATATTACATTACATTTCCAGTAGTAGCAACTGCCTGTGTCACCACCAGTGGTTGTGATTTTTTTTATATTGACAGAATTTAACCAGATTTGATTTTCGACATTTTCTGTAACTGTTCTGACCATATTGACTATATTGTCACTGGAAATAGTTGGCATGTTTTTCCTCAGCCAATGGTCAAAAGCCTGTGAATAAAGGCGCACGCGTCTCTGCGAAACTTCTTACACAGGTAGAACGACAAGATAGAGAAGTAAAAATATTGAAAAATTGGCTAATAAGTAAGAATTTTTAAGTATCATACTTAGCATCGAATTTTAATATTATAATTTCAGAAAATATTTTTGTAATTTATTACTTATAAGGTGGATAAAAACTGATAGAAAAGATTATACTAAACACGTATTCAACTATTCACTGGTACCTAATTTGAAAATTGAGGTATTACTTTACGAAGTCTGTTCGATAATGGTGGAGTAATTCCCATTTATAAATAACTAATACAGACTATTTTTTTTTCTAAAGAAACACCGTACATTAAAATCATGTAAAAAAGGAGAAAAATTATTAACAGTTTCAACCTCACAAAATGGGTATTATTTTGGCAGTGTACCTGTAGCGGTCGGAACTTTGGCTTACTGCCGCACTCAGAGACTTCAATTAACGTTAATGAGTACTTAATGAATAAAAATTACAATTCCAAACTTGTTACTATTCTTGCCGGTACTATCGTGTAGATTCAAATGAAATTTTTTGAAATAAGTACTCATTAAAGCTAAAAGACGTCTGTGAGTGCGGCAGTTATAGACATTAATGGCGGATCCCAATATTCTATCAACAGTTGAAGATAGACGTACTACAGCTAAGTTGCTTAGCAACTTCTGTTATTTATCGTAATATAACAAAAAAAATGCCAGGTAACTAAACTTTAGGAAGCTTACTTTTAACTGTAGGTAGAATATTTGGACCCGCCATTAATAATTATGTCTCATAAGAATATTGTGTAGTATAGGTAGATAGTGTTGACTGATAAAATGTTTGATTCAGAACTTGTAAGGGTGAGAACGGGCAGGCATGGGGGCCTAGCCAATTGGCTTTTCTATTCGAATTCGAACGCATAGAATACAAAAGTATGAAACTGACGTTTTGTTTTCTTTGTAAAACGTCGGCTTAATGCGTTTGTTTTCTATGCTTTCGAATAGATTGGCCACTTGGCTAGGGCCACTGGACAGCTTAGAACTTGATGCCGGCCTGGACTTGGGCCATGAGCTCCGCGGATTTGCGCAGGCGGCCCGTCTCGCTGTCGGTGAGCGGCTGCCGGATCACGTCCGAGATGCCGGTGCTACCCAGCACGCACGGCAGCGACAGAAACACTTCGTCTTCGATGCCGTGCTCGCCCTGTAGGAGAATAATTATAGATAATTTTAACATTGATATGTCTTACGTACCCGAGTAATCAGAGAATAGGATCTTACGGGCAAAATTAAAAATATCTTCAATCACAATAACTACTATCGTGCAGGTACTGTACAGGTTGGAAACTCTACACTGGAAGTTGTTGACGATTATATTTACCTGGGACCAAAAGTCCAACTTCCAAAAAGAGGTCAATCGACGGATCCAAATCGGCTGGGCAGCGTTCGGGAAGCTATGCGGCATATTCTCGGCCCAAAGCCCTCGGTTTAAACACAAAGGTCTTCAATGCGTGTGTGTTGCCAGTGATGACTTACGGCACCGAAACGTGGCCTTATAAGAAGACTCAGAGTCACCCAAAGGGCTATGGAGAGGGCTATGCTCGGTGTTTCCCTGCGTGATCATATCAGAAATGATGAGATCCGCAGGAAAACTAAGGTCACCGACATAGCCCGAAGAATTGCGGACCTTAAGTGGCAGTAGGCAGGGCACATTGCGAGGAGGACTGACGGCCGTTGGGGTGGAAAGGTCCTCGGATGGCGGCCACGCACCGGGAGACGCAGCGTTGGAAGGCCCCCCACAAGGTGAACCGACGATCTAGTGAAGGTCGCGGGAAGCCGTTGGATGTGGGCAGCGCAGGACCGACCGGTTTGGAGATCCTTGGGGGAGGCCTATGCCCAACAGTGGGCGTCTCTCGGCTGAATGATGATGACTATCGTGCAGGTACCTACTACTGTTAGTAGTACATAATCATCACCAGCCCTTTAATGTCCCCACTGCTGGGGCACGGGCCATCCCTATGGATGGAAGAATATAGGGAGAATGGGTCATAACCCACTACACTGGCCCAGATGCATCCGGGAACAACGGCTTTGCATGCCTTCCGAAGCATGGAGAAACTCCAGATAATAAGTTTTTGGTCACCCATCCAATGACCGGCTTTAGCGATATTGCTTAGTTTAATCGTATCGTAGGCCAAGCGCGCTATGTCACTGCGCTAGCGAGCGCCTCAGCGGTTAGTGGTACTGTTAACAGGAAATGTAAGTTCACAAACACTTTACCTTAATGTAAGTGGAGACAGCGTGCACGCTGTTGGCGTTGGAGAGTATCGCCCGCGCAATCTGTGAGAGCGAGAGGCCGATAGCCCAGGAGGTGTAGCCTTTCAGCTTGATCACTTCGTAAGCACTGTTGACCACCTGAGCGTGTGTCTCTTTCCAGTTCTCGGGGTCTGAGTCGGCGCCTATCTTGGGGTTGAGATCGCTGAGGCGAACGCCAGCGATGTTCACGCCCGACCACACTGGCACTGTTACCAATATCGTAAAATGTCAAATCATTCTTTATTTACAAAGAAAAATTGGTTATAAAAAGTTCGAAACGCGATAAGGCGCATAATTTCCAGGTTTTTATTAGACACATACCCGCTTATTATAAAAACATGGACTAAAGTTAGTCATAGTTTAAAACTGATGCTGTCACTTTTAGTTGCTCAATGAAAGACAGAATTAGTATCAATTTTAAACCATGACTAACTTTAGTCCTTGTTTTATAATAAGGGGGAATAAGTTCGGAATAATTGCTTTTCCAATCTAGTATAGGTACCTATCATTTCAATCATAAAATACAAGGTCCTTTCGCCACCAAGGGCAATTATTTCTGTAAATTCACGCCTATTAAACTTATCAAATGTCAGCATTTTATCTTCCATCAATCGATAGATATTGAAATGTTTAAGTATGGTTGACGAATTACGGATTTCTTTATCACTAATAATTGAATGTAACCCACATTCTATTATTAGTGATAAGATAATCGTGTAACAAATTATTAACAAGATACCTCGATTCGATGTGCATAACGGCATTTACTAAAGATACTCACAATACAATTGTTACCACCCCAAACCTCTCCTGCGGCTGTCTTACAAGAAGACTAAAACAGTGATAAGCAATGGGCAGCAACATTCCTACGTACCTACCACTTAGTACTGCGATGCAGATGGTCGATGTAATGCAATAGGCTCGCCTCCTAATACATGGAACTTGAAATAGTTGGCGAAATGTGGGTGTTAATTCGGGGATCAACAGGCATGATTTATGTATATAGGTACAATAGTAATATGAAAGCTATGTTGGCAGAAGAATGTTAGGCATGAACGTGGAAGGACGTAGAAGGAGAGGAAGACCAAAGAACAGATGGAGGATCGTGTAAAGGAGGATATGATAGCGAGAGAAATTGGTGAAGGATAGAAAGGAGTGGAAGAATGGAACTTGTTGTGCCGACCCCGCCTAGAGCGGGATAGGGGAGGAAGAAGTAATATCTAATCACCACTGCTGTCGCCGTGCTCGCCAATGATGTAACCGTGGCAGGAAGTGGGCGCCACGCCTAGCTTCTCGGAGAGCAGATAGCGGAACCGCGCCGAGTCAAGGTTGGTGCCGGAGCCGATGACGCGGTGCTTGGGCAGCCCGCTGATCTTCCACGTCACGTACGTCAGGATGTCCACCGGGTTGCTGGCGATCACGAAGATGGCGTCCGGGCTGTACTTCACCAGCTAAACGAGACAAGGTAACCGCTTGATTAGCTAATAGGTACACAGCTTGCCCATTACCTTCATTTAAATTTGATTCCTATTGTACCTATTTATTTTTCTACAAAAAAAAAAAACAATTTATGATGCTACTATTCGCCTGGGAGAGAAAAAATAAAGTAGAATCACTCGGTTCCAAGTCAGGCTCCGCTGCATCTGCAGTCGTTAATGCCACTTAAATGCCACACTGGGACCGTGGGCCCTGAGGTGGGTTATCAATCGTCAATAAATTCTCCTTATTTCTTCCATCCATAACGAATGCCGGTGCACAAGCAGTAAAGCAGGACATTAAAAAAGACTTTAGGAAGTTCTATACTAATACTTATTATAAAGCTGAAGAGTTTGTTTGTTTGGTTGGTTGGTTATACTACTGGTACAAATTGAAAAATTCTTTTTGTGTTGGAAAGTCCACTTATTAAGGAAGGCTATTTAGTAACCGACATCAACGCGAGCGAAGCCGCATGCGACCACTTGTGTATGTATAATTACCGGCGGGATAATGTGCTTGAGCACATCGGTGTTCCTCTGGACGAGGTCGAGGCGGCTCTCGCCCTCGCGCTGGCGCACGCCCGCCGTCACTATGCACAGCTTCGATCCCGCGGAGATCGAGTAGTCTGAAAAAAGACATGTCCAACCTCATTTCACTCGTCTAACCTACGCCGTTTTTAACCAGATAATCTAACGTTTTTTCTCATTACTTTGAACATCTGTTTTAAAGACGCACGTGGAACATTCATAGCTTATACTTTGACAGTGCATGTGAGTATCTTTGAGTGTGCTTTGAGTGAAAGAGAGAGAAATATAGGTACACAATGAAGGTTAGTACTTAGGCAGTGTTTCGCTGAAATTATAAAAAACGCATTTCGTGTAAATTGACGTTGCCAATTTCGAGTCGATATCAGTAGGCCTATTCCCTAACTTTTTTTGACAGTTGAAAGTGATGATCACTGAACGATCCAACCAAACAGTAATTGTTTTGAATCGGAATGAGGAGAGGCAATTAACCTCCTGCATTTACTACTAAGGCTCGAGTTCACCAACAAGAAAGAGGCGATTATTATTTCAGCGTCGGTTTTTGATATCTTTATAGTATGGAAGCACTGTCAAAAACTGGTAGGTATGCTTAAATTGCTTATTTTAAGTGATTTTTTTTTTACAGTTAAACTACTTTACAGTTACTTAAGATCTGTTTGATTGTAATTATTTGATACTTCCTTTTTAAAATAATTAAATACATTAAAACCCTATAGATAGATAATCTTATCTGGTGCATGTAGTGCTTACATCTGAAGGAAGCATTTGAAGCAGTATATTATAATGTAATAATATCTTGTAAGATTGTCACTAGTAGGTATTGACATTTTAATAAAAAAAAAAATAGGAGTGTTTGGCGCGTTTCGTGGTGTCAGTTAGATTTATTTTCACTAATTCAAAAATTGTTACAGAGTGGATTTTGTGCAGTGAAAGTGGTGTTATTTTGATGCACAAACATCCGTGTTGATGTGCAATTATGCAGAATCATTGAAAACAAGTCTTATGATGTGTTTGATGTTGTGGTGAAGATCACTGTAAAAAGTGGTTTTATCCATTTCATCAGTCACCATCATGAACTCTGTTACCATTCAATTCCCACCAAGCACTCCCGAGATGCGTTAAAATATGTGACACCCATATTTTAACGTAAAATTCATATCATTCATACATTTCACCCACTCATTATTTCATAAGACTACAGATAAAATTTACACTAAAGACTTGGCTGTATGGGCTAGACCCTTTGCCTTCCCTAAAATATAGGGAGAATTTAAAACTAACTAAAAAAAAATTAGTTTTCATTTGAAAATCAAGGTTTGTGGACTGCAATATTATTGAAAATTCTAAGGCCCAAGTTCACCAACACGTAAAACAACCGATTAAAAAATAACCGTCAGTTTTTGCTAATTCTTCCATACGATAAAATGTCAAAAACCAACGGGTAAATAATAATCGCCTGATAAGTGTTGGTGAACTCCAGCCTATGCGTGTGCAACAGACTCGTACCGGTACTGGCTTGTATCTTGGCGTTCCTCATGAAGGCTGAGCCGTGCTGCAGGTCCATCATCTCTCCCTTGAGCTTGTCCGCCATCACGTCCACCAATGCGATGTTATTGGTGACCCCCTGTCATAAATAAATATCTCTTACTGCCGCACTCAGAGACGTCAAATAACGTTAACGAGTACTTAACGTCAAAAAATGACAATTTAAAACTAGTCTCTATTCTTGCCAGGTCTATGGTCTTGATTTGAATGAAAATTTTTGACATTAAATACTCATTAAAGTTAATTGACGTCTCTGAGTGCGGCAGTTAGGGCCTGTTTGATAATCGACGGGTAAGTTCTGAATAGCTTACATGGCAGTTTAATTGACATATATTTCATATTACAACTGTCAACGACCTGCGAAACAGGCCCTTACTCACGCACTCAGAGACCTCAATTTAAGTTAATGAGTACTTAGTGTCAAAAAATTTCATTCAAATCTAGACCATAGACCCCGCAAGAATAGCGAGTAGTTTTGAATTGTCATTTTTTGACATTAAGTACTCGTCAACATTTTTTAAAGTCTCTGAGTGCGGCAGTAAGTGTTGGTTTTCATTAACTTCCCCGATTAACTATGGCTAGAATTATATTCTTTCAATTATTTTAGTAGCATCGCTGATACATAGCGCCACCCATTACGAATTTCGTACGTGATGCATAATTTTATAGTTAGAAATTTACAAATAGTAAACGCTACTGTTGCCGCCTTAGTTACAGCACATATGGCCCTAGAAAGATTATATTTTAAACTCGCTGTACTTATAATTTCATTTAACAACATTCTTATTCTGTAGTAAGGCTGACTAGCAGACTATTAACGCGTCTTTTTATATCATGATGCAACCAAAAGAACTGTGCTAGCCTCACTAGGCGTCTGTAGCAACCGCAGGCATTCAGTTGCTTATTACTATTGCATGACTCCGGAAGCCTGACACTAACCCCCTATTAAAAACCAGACGGTAAGTAGGTATTAAAACTTGTAAGGTACCTGCGGCAAATAAGGCCCACCTAACTTTAACACTAAAAAACTCCGAAATTATTTCAAAAAATATAACAAAACGTAGTTCAGTACTAAGATTATTTATATAAGATACGATTAAAATATAATTAGTAACACAGAAATCAGCATGGAAAGGAACATAACAATTTTTAAAAACTCTTACGATGGGCCTACCACCACAGTATAATAAGGCCTAAAAATAAAATCTCCTTTTCTTATGAAATTAAATTACTAAAGAAACTTAAAGTTTTTGGGGTTTTCTGGATGCTTTAAAAACATCTTTAACCAGTCTTTGCCAGCTAGGCCAACATCTTTGTTGAAGTTATGTTTTAGCTCATATTTTTCGCAAGACATGAATGCTTGTCTACAAATAAGCTCTTAGGAGTAAGTGGCATCCCAATATTTTCAAATCTTATGATTTTATTGAAAAGATGGCATTCTTGAGCTTCATTCATACAGAATTGCATCCTAAACGCTATAATATTGTATTTACACTTTTCAACTGGTTCCTCAGCGTACGTCTGGGTATGTTATATCGGTCTGCTCCCCTTGTTCTACAGCGGCCATAGCAGAATTCAGCCCTCGTTCTGCAACTGCCATAGCAGAACGCAGGTCTTTTTGCTTCCACAGAGCTTGCCGTGGAGGCATGTCTATTCATATTTTGCATACATTGCATTTACCTTGAATACAATAATGTCTAATGTTTAATAAAATTACGTTACTATACTACTAGATACTAGATACCAATTTAATCAAGATACTTACATTTCCTTGTGACCAATAATTATAAATAAGAGGTTTTTAGCGCAGCCTGTCACACTTTGGTCGCTACTGGCAATATGGTGGCGCGAGCCAATCGTACCCTAACGTCAAGGTATACCTATCGGTTTTACTGCCGCACTCAGAGACGTCAAATAACTTAAATGAATACTTAATGTGAAAAAAAATCATTTAAATTTAGACCAAAGACCTGAAAAGAATAGAGACTAGTTTTGAATTGTCATTTTTTGACATTTAGTACTCATTATCGTTAATTGACGTCTCTGAGTGCGGCAGTTAGGCATGCCTAAATGAAGTTTGAACAAGAATAGAAATATTTTAGTAGTGCTCAAATGTGGGCCTTATTATACCCTGGGCCTTATATGCCGCAGGTACCTTAGTACTATATTAAAACTATGCTTGTTTGACATGCCTGAGACTCAAAAACATTGATTCCAAGTAATTTACCAAAAATATTCACGAGTCAAAGTTATTGAAGGTTTTTAAAAGGTATATGCTCTAGATGGCTTTAAACCACCCTCCAAAATACGACGTCTATAGCAGACGCACGCAGTTTTCGTTTTATTTTAATGTCGGAGAGTACATATTGTTATGTTTGAGAAATTTTCACAACGACCTCGGAGAAAATTATATCTTATTAACATCCCATCCGTAAGAATTGAAAACTTTAAACACAGTTAAATGTCACTTATAAAACGATACTACAGGCCTGTTTCATAATCGACAAATAAGTTCTGGGTAGTTTACTTGGCACATCATTTGACAGTTGTAATATGTAATTATTAAAAAAAAAAATATATATATACAAATATATATATATATATATAATATGTCAATTGAATGCCAAGTAAGCTACGCAGAACTTACTTGTCGATTGTGAAACAGGCCCTCCGTGTTAAAAATAATGACAATCACTAATTATGAGAAGCAGTTAAATTGTTATCTTGGGATTACCTACGTAGATATTGTCACAGATAGCAATTTTATCTATTTTTTGACAACTGCCTCCCAATAAGTACTAAATTATGGCCGGATATTTATTGTAAACGTCACTGATTTATCAAAACTAAAATTACGACTACATATATCATACCATATCAAACGCGAGTAGCGAAACCAATCAGTCAAACTAATTCTATGATTCAATTAGGAATATCCTTAAGATAGACAGAATAGAATATATTAGCCAGGTTTGTTAGTTTATTTGCGTTGATGGCTTGAAGGTCGGCGAAAGTGTTTATATGACTAATCATTTCATTAAGAGTAGTCATAGGTATTAGGTATTACTGTAGTGTTTTCACGATTTGAAACTGTAGAAAATAAAATCGTCTACCAAGTCTACAGAAACGTTTCATCAAAGTTATTTTTCGTGGTATGATTTCTATTGGATGATATCGTAGACAAATCAAAAAGACGTTGAGTTCATTGGTTTTTTGGGCATGTTTATGACAAAATAACGCCCGAGGCATCCAGCTCAATTTATTCTACAAGGTTCAATTTTAATTTAAGTTAAAAGTTGAAAAAGAAGGAAAAGAAAATTTAAGCCTAAAACTTCATATTCGTAAAATACTAAACTTTTATTAGTACAAGTAGTATTAAGTTTTTGCTGTTTAAGATTGTTATATCTGAGTCATTGTTTTTTGCTTATTGCGATTCTAACCGTAGTTACTATTTCTAATATAGATATTATATGTAATAATATTAATAGCTCTTTATTGTACAAATATTTGGTTGATTTGCCTAACATTTCTTCAATCTTATATAATTTTCTTTTCATCCCACCATCTCGGAAAAAGCGTTTTTGCTCTTCGATATCTGAGTGCAAAAGCCGTTTTTATCCTCTAGAGGGTAAAGTAAATTTGAATTTAGAACATCGTGTGCAATGAGTTTGTGAATTCAAAACATCATTATACATATTTATTTCTACCTCCATGGTGCCGAAATTGTCATGCAACCTATTTTAATTTGTTAAAAACTCAGACTCGGAACCTCTTTGGTGTACTTTTTTTGTAATTTGCTTTGCGCGCGCCATTTTCTTTTCACGTCACAAATTTGTTAAAACCTAGGAGTTCCCTGACGGTCAATCAGCTTGGCGTCAATCTTGCTTTAAACATTTTGATCGTCTACAACGCTTGCTGGATGCTTGAGTCAAGCATTTAAAAGCTTTTTAGGTCTGTTTGATTTGTTTGCGCTAGCAACGGAACAAAAACATACAGAAAATCAACGTGCTTGACTCAAGCTGATTGACCGTCTCGGAACTCCATTAGGGACGGTAATTTTTATTAGGGACTTACAGGTGTGTCTGGATAAATGTTGTGGGTGTGGCTGGGTGGATGGGTGGCTGTTGGAGGTGTGTCTGGGTGAATGGGTGTTTTGAGGGTGTGTCTAGGTGAATGGGTGTTTTGTTGGTGTGTCTGGGTAAATGGGTTTTTGTGGTTGTGTCTGAATGGATGGATGAGTATTGTGGGTGTTTCTGGGTGATTGTTTTTTTTTTTGGGTGTGATTAGGTGTTTTGTGGGTGTTTCTGGGTGATTGAGTGTTTTTTGGGTGTGATTGGGTGTTTTGTAGGTGTTTCTGGGTGAATGGGTGTTTTGTGGGTGTTTCTGGGTGAATGGGTGTTTTGTGGGTGTTTCTGGGTAAATGGGTGTTTTGTGGGTGTTTCTGGATGAATGGGTGTTTTGTGGGTGTTTCTGGGTGAATAGGTGTTTTTTGGGTGTGTCTAAGTGGATGGGTGTGAATGTTGTGGGTGTTTCTGGGTGGGTGTTAAGAGTGTGTTTGGGTTAAAGGGAGGGTGTTGTGGAAGTTTCTGGGTGAAAACAGATGTTGTGATTGTATTTTTTTTTCATCATCAACCCATGTTTGTCCACTGTTGGACATAGGTCTCTCCTAATGCACGCCACTGCTCCCGATTTTCGGCCACTCTCATCCAGCCCACTCCAGCCAGTCTACGAATGTCATCATCCCATCTTGTCGCAGGGCGTCCTACATTACGTTTACCGAGTCGCGGTCTCCACTCAAGAACTTTACGGCTCCAACGGCCGTCAGTTCTGCGGCTAATGTGACCAGCCCACTGCCACTTCAGTTTTCTGATTCGGTGGGCTATGTCGGTAACTCTGGTTCTCTGACGGATTACATCATTTCTGATACGGTCCTTCAGAGATACTCCGAGCATAGCCCTTTCCATAGCTCTCTGAGCGACTTTAAACAGGTGGACTAGTCCAGCCGTGAGTGTCCACGTCTCGGCGCCGTATGTCATAACTGGTAAGACGCACTGGTCGAAGACTTTCGACTTGAGACATTGAGGGATGGGTGACGAGAAGACTTGACGAAGCTTACGAAATGCTGCCCAGCCTAACCGAATTCTTCTATTGGCTTCTCTCTCGAAGTTGTTTCTGCCTAATTGGAGCGTTTGTCCGAGATAGACATATTCTTGAACAACCTCGAGAGGTACTCCATTAACAGCCACCGGACCCGGATCAACGAGCTCGTTGAACATGACCTTGGTTTTATCCAAGTTCATCCGGAGACCGATGCGTTTAGAAGATTCGGCCAGGCTGCTCACCATCTCCTGTAGGTCTTGCAGGGTCTCAGCCAGGATGACGATGTCGTCAGCAAATCGAAGGTGTGAGATGTATTCGCCATTTATATTGAGTCCACGTCTTTTCCAGTTGAGCGTTCCGAACATGTCCTGCAGCGCAGTGGAGAAGAGTTTCGGGGATATTACATCCCCTTGCCTCACACCGCGGCGCAGCAAGACAGGCTCGGTCTGGCCATTCGGGAGTACGACGGACATATTAGCGGCGTCATACAGACATCTCAGCACCTCGATATATCGCCAGTCAACTTGGCACCGCTGCAAGGCCTCAAGAACAGACCAGATCTCGACGGAGTCAAAAGCTTTCTCATAATCCACAAACGCCATGCATAGGGGCTGGTTATACTCCTTGGTCTTCTGTATAACCTGCCTCACTGTGTGAATGTGGTCCATGGTGCTATAACTCCGCCGGAATCCCGCCTGCTCCGGCGGTTGTGCTTCGTCAAGTCTTCGTGCAAGGCGATTCGAGATGACTCTTGAAAACAACTTATAAATGTGGCTCAGGAGTGAAATTGGTCGATAGTTCCTCAGTAAGGTCTTGTCGCCTTTCTTGAAGAACAATACGACCAAGCTCCGATGCCACGCCCTTGGAGTTCTCCCGTAGAAAAGAACAGAGTCAAATATACGCCGGAGCTCCTTCAGCACCGGTTGACCGGCAGCTTTTAGAAGCTCGGTTGTGACTCCGTCCTCCCCCGGGGCTTTTCCATTTTTAAGTTGCCCAAGAGCCGCCTCGATCTCCTCTAGGCTGATTTCGGGGAGATCCTCCGTCACATGACGGGTTAATGTGGCTCTTAAATCCCTCTCATCTGGCGTAGGGAGGGGCGAGTGCGGTGCGTATAGCTGGCTATAGTAGGAATAAACTTCCGAAAGAATCTCCGGTTTTGACGTGACGACTTCTCCATTTGTTTTGGTCAGCTTCGTCAGATGGCTCCTTCCAAGCTGTTGTACGAAGACTTTGGACCCCCGGTTCTGCTCGATTGCTCTCTGTATCGAGAGTGTATTAGAGCGTCGGAGGTCGCGTCTTATCAGCTTGGAGATGGACTTATTCAGAGCTCGTTGTTCTGACGAAGTGACTAGTGTGTCGTTTCGCCTCTTGTCCATTAGATCCAGAGTCTCTTTCGAAAGTTTAGACCGCTTGCCCGTACGTCGCAACTCACAATATTTCGCACCCTCGTCTCGAAGGATTTCTACCACTTGGTCAAGTTCCTCGTCGATGTCAACGTCACTTTTGGTTTCCAAGGCAGCGAATCGGTTTTCCAGTTTTATTTGGAATGCGTCAGAACCAACGACCGATTGGAGCAGATTTGGCCGGAGTGTGGACTTCATCAATCGAGAACGTTCGAGCTTAAAATCGATATTCAGAGTGCCTCTTAAAAGTCGGTGATCACTTCCGGTTTTAAACCTATTGATCACTGAGACATCTCTGAATATGCGCTTCTTGTCTGATATGATGAAGTCAATCTCATTTTTGGTCCTATTATCGGGGCTCCGCCACGTCCATTTCCTCTGGGGCTGTTTCTTAAAGAACGAGTTCATTAAGAAGAGCCCCTCACGTTCTAAGAAATTGACGAGCATTTGCCCCCTATGATTCCTACTCCCATAGCCATATGATCCTAACATCGATTCGCTGCAAGTCTGTACTCCCACTTTAGCGTTGAAGTCTCCTATGACAACGTTAAAGTGAGCCTTGGTGGTGGTGTGTAAGGCTCGAGAGATGTCCTCGTACATCTCTTCTACGATATCATCCGAGTATGTCGACGTTGGAGCGTACACTTGTATAACCTTTATACTATACCTTCTAGTTAATTTTATAATGAGGTACGCAACCCTCGTCGACACACTGGAGACTTCAATAACGTTGTCAGTGAGGACTTTGTTGACCAGAAACCCGACGCCGCCCTGTGACGGATCATCTCCCTCCCTGAAGTACATAAGATGGCCAGACTCCAGGGTCAGCGTGTCCTCGCCCTCTCTGCGGACTTCGCTCAGCCCAAGCACGTGCCATCTTATGTGCTTCAGCTCCTCCTCGAGTTCAGCTAGATGCGAGTCGAGCCGTAGCGTGCGACCGTTATATGTCGCCAAGTTCAATGTTGTGTGGCGGCCTACCGTAGCCCGGAGATTCTTAGCACCCCCTGCCCTGCCGTAACCGAGACCGCCGCCTTGGCCTGGAATAGCAGGGCTACCGGGAACTGGGGGCCGGGGCAATGTTGCGTTTATCATGAATGGAGGGGTTTGGACCATAACCCACCACGCTGGTCCAGTGCGGGTTGGTGGGTGGTTTTGCCAGGGCCTCGTCTGTTATACAGCAGGACGCACCGCTTGCAGGGGAGGTTGGCTCGGGACTCGAAAGATGTTTTGTGAGCCCCCTTGCGTCCCCTTGCGTATTTTTTTTTTGTATTTTGCAATTTCCTCGTTGGGGGGGATGTTGCACTCGAGTGCAAAGATTTTTCACCTTGTGCTCTTTTGATTCCCTCGCTATCGCTCAGGATTCTAATTTTTGAATCACTCGCTACGCTCGTGATTCAATTTTAGAATCCTTCGCTAGCTCGGTCATCAAAATTGAGCACGCGGTTAAAAAACAACTTTGCACTCACGTACAACAAATAACTATTGTAATTTTGTTCTACAATTAATTAAGTACATACGCCGGAGGTTTTGCAAGAGGAACTATTAAAAAAAACTGACAAGCTATAGCATAGCCACACTTCAGTGTTTTTGTCGAAAAATTAATATTAATGAAGGTAAGGTATAAGTACTTGCGTAAATTTTTGAGCATCGTCATACTAAGCGAAAAAATTATAGCTTATGTAAAGGTTACTGAGTGACACTAATTGCATTATTAAGACGACAATGCGTACAAGCGTATGTTTGTATAATCAGTGACAGGGGTTGCTCGGTAGTTGACTCGATTGCTGATGATAGCTTTAAAGCAATGCATTTCTTACGGCTATCAATTTAGCAAGCAACCATCTTGAATTTTTAGGCGGTACGAATTTTATTCCAATTTCATACAAAATCATTTGGTGATCATTTGTTCAAAGCTATCGCTGATAGTTTAGGTACATCTGGTGCGAAATTACAGCATGACGTCATAAACTAGCTTTTGCTTTAGCAATCGAGTTAGGCGGTAGGCCCCCTGGTCTTACGACGTATAACGTTGAGAGTTGTAACACAATATACCAATACCACTACCACTCTTCTGAGAGTAAAGGTAATTTCAATTCAAGCTTTTCGTCGGTACCTAATTACCATTATTTCAGAGATTATTGCATATAACTGGGTTGCTTTTGTCCACTTGTTATATTTCCGTTATGGATATTTCAGCGTAACAAGAACGTTTTACGACTCTAATTTCATTACCTTTCTGAGAATTGCTTGATTGGTCATGACGGTGTAATGTGCGAGGTCCATTGTTCAAATGAAAAATTCCTTTGTATAATGCATTTAACTTTCCTAATTGGTATTTATTTTGATTCGAACATTATATAAATGTTAGACAAAATTATCACAAAGAAAATTGTGGTTAGAAATGTTCGAAAAATTATAGCTAGCCGAGTAGGTAGTATAGGCATCTGCCCAGAATGTAGAGCACACCCGGGTTCTTTTCCCGCATCAAGAGATAATTTTTCGACCTTTTTCTAGCCACAATTTTCTTTGTTTTCTAATAGTCAACCATCTTGGTTAAAATTTAACATAACATCGGCTTTCACAGCCTGACAGAATTTTCTCAATCGACTATGGACTATCGACTCTACATTACATGTAAAAAATCGTTTCATCTAAATATTAGAATTATAATAAATAGATAGGTAAATTCCTATAGAGGTTATCTGGATTTATGCCAATATTACCATCGAACGGAACGGACTTTTTAAGATTGAGTAGATTGTATTTGACTTTGCTCTATTAATAAAACCTTGGCAAATGTAGTGGTATGAAATGCATCGTTCAATATATTTTAATAATTTCTGTACCACATTTCCACATTATGGTTCATGGGAATCGTAAGTAAAATGGAAAGTAGGTACGGTGCGGATGTAAACGACTGAATAAAATATAAGTATGAAATAATGTTAATAGATTGTTGGTATGTTTCACAGACATTTAATTCCTTATCGACTCTACATTACATGTAAAAAATCGTTTCATCTAAATATTAGAATTATAATAAATAGATAGGTAAATTCCTATAGAGGTTATCTGGATTTATGCCAATATTACCATCGAACGGAACGGACTTTTTAAGATTGAGTAGATTGTATTTGACTTTGCTCTATTAATAAAACCTTGGCAAATGTAGTGGTATGAAATGCATCGTTCAATATATTTTAATAATTTCTGTACCACATTTCCACATTATGGTTCATGGGAATCGTAAGTAAAATGGAAAGTAGGTACGGTGCGGATGTAAACGACTGAATAAAATATAAGTATGAAATAATGTTAATAGATTGTTGGTATGTTTCACAGACATTTAATTCCTTTTAGAAAGATTACTTGTATGTTACCAACTGATAGTAGCGTCAACAGCACGTAAGGAAGACTATAAGTCTGTCAAAGACAAATCTACAGCTGATTGTTAACGTTAATTTGTTTGCCGTACTTTGTGTTAAATTCGATGGAGATCATTAAATCTCATCACTCACTCAGAGACGTCAATTAACTTTAATGAGTATTTAATGTCAAAAATTTTCATTCAAATCTAGACCATAGACCCGGCAAGAATAGCGACTAGTTTTGAATAGTCATTTTTTGACGTTAAGTACTCATTAACGTTATTTGACGTCTCTGAGTGCGGCAGTAAGACTTAAATATTTAATTAGTGCTTATTATTATTATAGATAAGATAATGATTTTATTTATTTATTTATTACTTTTCAGCATGTTCATTGGGATATGTGAACATTATTTTCTCTTTTGATATCACGATTCACGATAATCTGATTCACTCGCGGGAGTGATGCGTACCTACCTATATCAAACCAAATAAGTAATATCAAATGACCAACAAAATATGTAGTATTATGAAGAATGAATATTATGTCAAATAAGAGTTATGATTGTGATCGAATCGAAATCGAGCGAATTAAAATGTGTTGCATTAACAAATGAATAACGATTGTTCGTAAAATGAACGTTAATAAAGTTCAATAAAACAAATGAAACGCAACCGTTTTCAGCCAATCAGCATTCGCTCTTGCTTTTCAATCGACAGCACGTCTAACGTAACGTATAAAAAAATTAAATTAAACAAAAGCCACTTGTCTCGATATCAATTATGTTGAATCTGATACCGAGTACACTCAATGCCATCGCCATGTGACTATATGATAAAATATTGCGTTTACCTGGGTGAGGAGTGAGAAGACTGCCGCCATGCCGACCTGGCCGACGCCGACAACCGTCATTTTACTGCCGGTGTCTTCGGTTTTGTCCTGGACGGGCTGGAACAGCTGATCGATGGTCGCCATTTTCCCTGATTGATAAAAAATAAAAATCAAATAAACCAAGGAGAACTTTATCTTATCTTTACCATGAAAGCCATAGACTCTAAACAAAGTGTTTTGTGTTGTGTTGTGGAAACGAGCTAAATTATTAAAGAATATAAATGTTAACCGGAAAAAATAACGGATACTATTTTCAGCTTTATTGATATTAGGTGTTTTTTTATTTGTAATTGTTTGTAAATCCATAAAAACTGATTTCTGGAAAACTGTTTGGTTTGCATTTAGGGAGATAGGAGGTCACGTCACGTCACTGCATTATTGTATGATAAAACATTTGATTAACTTTCGCGGCTTTGATCATTTTCTTTCGATCCTACCTTCAAATTAAACTAACAAAAAACCATATTTTTGTCAGTTTAATAAATATTTTATAATATTTTTAGTCACTTTGACATCTCACCCTTGACCAAAACAATTATTAAAACAAAGTTCGGTGTACACAAAACGTCAAATAGTGCCTTAGATAGTTTTCCATTGTTTTTACAATTTCGTTCTTTTTTATAAAGTTTCAGTTAAAAAAAAACATTGTGTACTGTTTTTTAGTTTATCACTATTATACTAGGACTCGCCATTAATATTCACTAAAATATAATTGAAATTTTACGCCTGGAGTTGTATTTTATCAAGGGACTCTATTTATTTAAAAAGAGCGTGATAGGAAATCCGCCATTGATGGTAAAATCTAAAACGAATAACTGAAAGTTTTCTCATTTTATAGACGATAATTAATAGTGTAGAAGAAAACAGTAAATACCTTTACTCCTAGATAGTGGATACAGATTTTTTCTAATTCAATACATTAGAAACTATCGGTAGTTCAATGACTTCGCTTCGGTACATTGATTCATTGTTCAATGCATTGTTCAATCAATGCAATACAAAAATACTTAATAACATTAACACCATAGTTCTTTTTACAAAGTAAGTAAAGTGTTAATGACCATCATTCTCAACGAACAATTACACACCCAACCGCACTCGACCTCATTATTATTCTACGCATTGAAAAACGAAATCATTTGTAAAGTTGTAACGAAACAATAAATATAATAATTTCTTTTTAGAAAGTACCGCAACGCACTCCACTTCTTCGGTCGTTAAAATATCCTTGGCATTCGAAAACACTTGACATAAACAAATTTATATCTGTGATTTATCATGCAAAAAGTGTTAAAAAACCTAAATTATTGATATTAGATAAAATAATTAAAAAAAATATATATTTATGTGGCTGAAATTACTTTTTAGAATCTGGACACAGAAATTGAATCAACTCTGATGTGTTTAGTTATCAAATGTAATGAACTGAGTAAACTGTAATCAGCACACGTGTGATTACATATCGACAACCATTGTAGATGCAAGGTAATTAAGTATTTGTGAAATAATCCTCATGGGTGATTAAGCATTTATATTCAGTTTCCCGTTGTTCGCAAAGCAACGGAATTGCACGTGGGTAATCAACATAGCTCTTAGTGCAATCACTAGTAAAAACTACTTACATCGTCCGTTAACACCATTGCTAAAATGGTGGTTGTGATTATTCGTCGTCATTATTTACGCGTTCTTTCACTTTGGAGTCAATGTGAGTCAATCGCGTCAATCCATCGAAACTTGCTGGCGATGTTACTCCGAGTGACAGAAGTGCACTCGCCTACGTCACGTAGTGAACTGACTGAGGCCTGCGTTGTTTGAGAATGACTTTGGCCCGGGCCCGGTGCAGTACGGGGCAACGGTTGCACCACTGAATGAAACGTCGTAACCGCGCGCCGGACACGCAAACATTCATACCGTGCCCTTTCGATGCTAGGTGCAACCAGTCACGCATCCCGCGGGTTAAAAATAATTTATGCACAACATTGAATTCACAATGTCCCCCCCAAATATAACTAGGAAAGGTCAGGGTGTCGTGGTGACGTCAGAAATGATTTGGCGAATTTCTCCACTGTTGCCACCAAGCCGCAAAATGGGTACGCATTCATAGCGACAAGCGAGATGGAAGTGAACTTATTTCTGTTCATATTTCAGAATACTTTTGCATACTTCATGGACAATTTAGGTATGTGCATCACAGGAATGGAGTTTAGATTTATAAATTACTTTGAAATAGATATTTAAAATCTATGTTTAAGTTAGACGTCACTGCTTTATTAATTTACTATTGTAACGGACGACAGCTGCTGCTTAGCTAATGGAATAGTTTTTTTTGTTATAACTAGGGTAATTGTGAAATGGACAAAAGACGACAAAGCCCGCAAGGGAAATAACGATGTAGCTCTCACTCTAGCACGTGGGAGGGAGGAAGAGATAGTGAATTTTTTTTTTATTTCATGCAGAACATTGTACTGCTATCCATTGAATAAAACGACCTGATACCGCTATGCCTGTTTAATCAATATAATCCTCGGACTTATATGGCCTCTTTGATAAGGTGCAATTATTCGATTTCAGTCAGCTGCATGCCAACTATCTGTTCATATTCTAATAAATACCAAAATACTAGAGTAATGTAAAATAATAAACACTTAGCTTTCCCTCAAATAATTTACAAACTATTTGGGAGAGATTAATGCACGTAATTCAGACGATTGTTTGCTCAGATTTACTTTTTATGCCTATAAACTATAAAATAATTATCAGTCCTAATTAACAGCCCCGAGGGTATAAATCAGAAATCATATAGATATATACGCATCTGTTCCCAAGTAACATAATGTTCATTTAAAAACGGTGATAAGTTATGTAAGAATGAACTTCTTCAAAAAACGATTACTTAATTCACTGATAGGTACGATTGCAATAAACGTCATAAAGGTACTATTACGTTACGACAATATTTGTACAAGTTGGCTTAGCCAAGTATGAGTTTAAGCAAACGATATTCGTCACCGAAAACCATCGCGCTCACACCTTTATTCGAAAAGACAATGACAGTGACTAAGCGATGGTTTTGATGGCATACCTACCCTGGTTTAACTAAAGCAATCTGTCTTTTAAGAGGACTGTAAAGTGCCGATGCGCGGCGCGAGTAATACTTACATTTACCGACTTTTCCTTTTTGAATACCTACTTGTCTCGAGCGATAAAGTTTTCACTCCCAAAAAACTTTACAACATTAGAAATGTTTGATCTTTTTAGATTTACTGCCGCACTCACAGACGTCAATTAACTTTAATGAGTACTTAGCGTCAAAAAAATAATTGAAATCGAGACCATAGACCCGGAAAGAATAGCGACTAGTTTTGAATTCTCAGTTTTTGACATTATGTACTCATTAACGTTAATTGACGTCTCTGAGTGCAGCAGTTAGTACATCCTAATGTAAGTCTGTACGTTTTTCTTTTTATATAATTCTGTTGCGTTAAATTAAAAAAATAAACAATGCTCGAGGAAAATTTTATTTAAAAAAAATAAAGATAAGTTTGCAATGCTAATTATTATTTACCGTAAGAAATATTTCGTAAAAATAAAAACTTACGAACCTAGTTTTATATTATATTTAATATATGTATAATTGGACCATAATGTTCAGGGGGTGAAAAATGATATCGGTTTTTGTACTCTTTGTACTAAAATTTATATGAACATGTGTTATCTCCTACTAGTTTTATGGTTATTAGAAATAAAATTAGGGACAAAATGGGTACAAAATTAGGAATAATTCTAATTTGATGACATTTATCATTTCATTAAGCATCTATTTTTATAATGTACTCAATAACACATACCTATACATTTGCTCAAGGTGTAAAATTTCTACGGATTCTAAAAATTTTAAGACAATAGGGCACTTGTTAGAAAAATGTTATTCCAAAATGTGTTATGCTCAAAGAGCGTTGGAGTCAAACCTCGTATAAACTAGGGGGAATACCACTGGCTACCACTCCGAAGCGCGATATGTTTATATATAATTTCCAAGAAAGAAGTTACATTGATCTCTATAATACTTACTATATGTGCTATGGCTTATACAAAAGCGATAGTTAATGCAGGAACGCTGCTGCTTATTCATATTTATTTTTACTATCATGAGTCGTAAAAAATTGTCAGTTTTATAGAACTTGATAATTATTTATGGTAGAGTTTGATGGCGCAGCGGCCAGCGGGCTCTACCGATGCTAGCTCTAGCGGCGTTCCTAGAGGTAGGTCTTCCAATGGATGGCCAAAGTATTCATCTGTGCTTCAGTAAGGCACGTTATTGGTCCCGGTGGCATCGGAGCTCAAAGCACCCAGCTATCTGCAGGTCCCGTGGTAGGTTTTTGGCAACATCATGTGTAGATACAGAATGCGTCTTCCTAATGAATAATGCAAAAAAAATAAGAATAATGAACTGTCAATAAACATTCAACTCACCAATCTGCACTCGACCAGCGTGGTTGGTGGTTTATGGCCCATCGAATCCATAAATGAAAAGCAAATGAATAAATATAAATAAGAAGGCTAGTTCCCCATGGCATGCTGTTGATTGTAATTTGTACGTAGAATGCATTTTTCGCTCGGACGGAAGCTTTTTATTGTTTTTGTAATGACAATCGGAAGGCCAACCCTTACAAATTCGCAGTAGCGACCGACTCAAGCACACAGCCAATTTATACTGTACCATTTACTGAAAAAATCTAGATAAAGTAAGCATAAAAATAAAAGACTACTGGTAATGTATCATATCTGAATTATTATGCATAATTTGATACAAGTTCAACAAACTTTGCGGTTCAATAAAAAAATCTTCATATAGCAGAAGTTAGCCCAAAACGGATATACTACATAGTTATATAGAGCGGTGAACTCTCCTGTGTAAAATACTTTCCATTTTTTTTTACTATCCATTTTTATTTCCATTTCCTTTCCAAGAGAGCAGATATAATGAGACTCTCGGGGATATAGTTAAGAAGTCTCCAAATTATGTAATTATTTATTTATACACGAAAGAGTCCGTTTCACATTCATCACCATCTACCCGAGACTTCCGAGACACTGAAACTATCATCTGCTACCAAAATGGAGCAATGCCTCGGGTATACTAGCTGGTGTTCGAGATCCACGGTTCGTAGTTATGCCCCAGGGTGCTTATTTGTCACGCCAGGGAACCAATTCTCACACAATCGAAATAATTTAGAATTCTTAGTAGAATAATTTAGAATTCGAAAAAAAATCGGATTCGATTTTTTTTCGATTTATAAGCTATTCTGGACAAGCCGAGAATAATTTATTTCCAAAGATACTTCGAGTGGTCGGCAGCGGTCGAGATTTAGTTATCGAAATAAGGGTTCGAAATTTAAACCCGAATTCAAAATAATCTCGTATATGGCGATAATTGGCCCCTGGCAGTCTTCTACGACACGCCTGGGGTGATTGAACGCCGGCACTTTTTACGTTACTTCATGGTTTATGGAGGCAAATATTTTTTTATACTTAATGACGTTACATACGATGAGGATAGCCTGTTTTAGGCAGGAGGTTGTAGGTGATTTTTGCTCACCGAAACTACCAATTATAGCCAGCTATTATATAAAATAAATAAAATCTAAGATAATTATAATTATGCATTGAAAATAATTTTCTATTAAAATTTGAGTGCTAAACATATGTATTAATAAAATGATTAATAGAGACATCACCATCAAGACATTGGGGCCTATTCCGAAAAATCTAAGCATTAGCTGAGCAACGCGTCCTTGATATCACCTTCAAAGTTGGGGCGCTGACGCCCATCACGTAGGAAAGGAAAGGTAGGCACATTCCAGTCGGGGAAATCCAGACAATTTATTGTGATATGTGCCGATGTGCACACAATTATGATGTGCCGATATTTGCTTTTTAAATTTAATCACTAATCGAATTATCGAACAGTCTTGTAGCCGATAAGTCATTTTTAAAGTCATTTTGATAGAGTTAGAAATTTTCTTAGAAAATATTCAAGACATACCATAATATAACTTCAGGCACATAATATCTATCGAATTATTATCAGATCTAATAATTTTAAACAGATAGGTAAAAAAAAATCTTCATCTAAACCCTAAGAATATTTTCATTTTGTTACTACTATGTAGATGATATTTATTAGTAAGTCAGAAACTCATGCACTACTTAGATTATTGCACAAACAAAATATACAGACAGCTGACGACGCGGGTTCGATTCTCACATTAAGACAATAATTTTTCTAACTTTTTGGTGACCTATTTTTTTCCTAATATTTTTTTAAAACATTAATATTATAATGTTAATTTAAAAACCCATATAAATATTAAACAACTTTTCAATGTATTTCACGATATTTAAATATCAATATTGAATAATTTATAGACTACTTGTAATCGTAACCATAAAATAGAGCGTTACGTAATAATAATACTGTAACATTCGTATCAGTTACAAAAAATGTGTAATATTTTACCCACATTTTTGAGTGTCATCGATAGTATTCAATTCACTAGGAGAGATAACTATCAGCTGCTGATAGTTTAATTTCAGCCTTTGTTTCCTTGTAATGATACACGATAAGGTCTGATGCAAGAGATTAAGAGATTATGGAATGTGCATGTGATTGTATTGATATGAAATGATAATGAAATATAAATAACATTGAACATACCTACATGAACGACCTTTATAGCGTAGTGACCAATAACTATTATTATTTTATAGAACATTTTGCCTTTAAAATAGTTATTCTAAATCAATTTCCCGTCTAATAATAATGTTATAATACCTACCTATTGAGAGAAACTTATTGATGAATGTTGCTTAATACGTTATTTAACTTATACGCAAATAATTTTCTTTGACATTTTCATGTGCAAATAATTATAGTAGGTATACCTACTAATTATAGGGCCCAATTTAAAATATGACTGAGGTACATACGCAAAACTTTAACCGCGAGTCAACCGGCAAATTTCGTATCAAAAAGCCTCAAAATTCTTACTTTAAGAACCACAAACTCGTGTACATAACCTTGCGCAACGTTTGAAATAACGCGTGAAAATTGTGTGCGATGAAATGAGAATTATGAATAAATTTTTACTCACAGAATTGATATTGTTCTACGCGGAGGTCGGCACGTAGGTGTGTTTCGTCTGGTGGCGTCAACTCTGAAGCTCCGAGTCGCGCTGTCTCAAGGTGACCTTCACAGTCGGTTTTGGATGGCACAGCACCGCGCATGCCCGAATTAAAGTCGCGTGCTACAACAAAATACACCATAAGACTAAACAACTAGGTCGACTACCGTCCAGCCCAGAAATCGCGTTACAGGACTAGAATCAGCAAACGCGCCTGACGTAAAAAGTTTAAACGACAGCTAATAATGACTTTAATTCATACGGAAACTAGTATTACCCATACAATGACATTGAATGGGTATGGGTATTCTATGGCATCAAAACAGGCGGCTACGATATAGTAGCATCAGTGACTGAACTGTTAAACCTCATTGTAAAAAGTTAAATAGTTACTTTACTTTAGGCGCGTCAGCGGTAGATGACTTAGCATTGATCATTTTTTGTCATCGCCAAGGCACCATAAGCAACCAGAGATACATTACGTAACTCTACTATGGGTAACTGTCTGTACAATTTGTGACTGAAAAAAAAGAGGAAATAAAAGACAAAAACTTTTATAGTATCATCAGCAGATTTCATGGTGCCACTTAAATGGCACAAATATGGCGAAACGGGGTGTTAATTTACCTCTGCCTACCCCTTCGGGGATAATGAGTGATTTATGTATGTGTATGTATGTAATTAACAACAATCAAAGGATTAATTCCTACACCGTTCCTTGATATGAACATACTGTAATTTCTCAGGGAACATTTAGCACTGACCATTTTTCTATAATTGCCATGTGGTGAGGGCAGAGCAGAATACAACTGTCACGATCCTGACTAGTCCCGTGGGTGTCGTACAAGAGTACCTACTGAGGTTTGTAAATGCAACGAGGAATGGGCAGCAGCGTTCCTAATACACCATCAGTAATACTGCGATTAAACTGGAAACAGCCTCGGCCCCTATTACATGGGGTTTGACACAGCAGACGAAACGTGGGTGTTAATACACCTCTGGAAAACCTTTCGTGGAAAAAGACGCGTCGGCAAATCACAGTGAACCCAGAAAAACAACAATCAAATTAAGACTGTTTCCTTAAAGCAAAACATAAACAGGAGAACTAATTGTCAGATCACTGATAGAGGTACACCGCAAAAGGACTAGCCCTGCTAGCATGGCCACCGAAACACGATAATGATAAAGCCATTTACGGCTTAGAACTGTCAAAAATAGATAAATGGCTATATCATATCAGGTCTAGGTGGTCATGCTAGGCGGGCATAGCAGGACACGATAACAGAGCAAGATGCAATCATTCGCAGTACTTTCGTCAGCAAGTAATCTTCATTCTTCCCTGGTTTCTGGCGACTGCTTCTGCCGATTTGTGAAGTAACTCCATTTCTGCAGGAGTGAGGGGTTGCCTTATGACGTCAGTCACGCCTGCGCTACCCACCACGCATGGCAGAGACAGAAATACGTCTTCTTCTATATTGTGTTCACCCTGAAAAGAAGAGAATAATTATTAGGTATAGGTAACATTTATACCAATAAAACCGGAGAGTATCGGTTAAGGTTATTGATAAATTGTAATAATATATTAGTTAGTTAGTTTGCCGTGTGGTGACGGCAGAGTAGAATACAATTGTCACCACCACAAATCTCTCCCGTGGGTGTCGTACAAGGCGACTAAGGATAAATCAATGATGAGGAATGGGCAGCAGCGTTCCTCTAATACCACCTAGCAATAGCAATGTACTGCGACTTTTGTGCCCGATATATGGCAATAGGCTCGCCACCTATTACATGGGACCTAACATAATTGGCGAAACGTGGGTGCTAGTTCACCTCTGCCTACCCCTTCGGGGATATAGGCGTGATTTATGTATATATGTATGTATTAGTTAGTCTTATGCATTCTTTGTTTAGGAGAAAACTTAATGTTAAAATTTTCCCGCATTATGTATAGCAATATGGCTTGTTTTGATTTGATTTTAATCAGACTGCTCGAAAATTTTACATTTCTAAGCTTAGATTGCTTGATAGTGTGGAATCTTAGTTTTACTATGTGAAATTTACACGACAAGAAAATAACTTTGAAATTTATCGATAAAAAAATGTAAATTTTGTACTTGATCTTCGGAAAATTTGGGTCGAGGAGAAAAGGAGCTGTAAAACAATTATCTTTACATTCGAAGAATTGACAGTTATTATCCTAACTTAACGTGAATTTAAAATTTACAAAGATCGTATAAATTTAGCTATTACTATAACTACCCTACGAAACAATAGTTTAATTTTGTTAGAAACACAAAAATGGCAACTCTCAACATGTGCATATCACAACTGTAGTGTTGATTTTCTTGGTGCTATTTTAGTGACCTAAACATTAGAAAACCAAGTTCCTACCTACATTGAGGCAAGTGAGGTTTCCTACCTTTACATAAGTGGAAACGGGCTTAAGGCTGTTGGTGTCGTTTACTATAGCAGCGCAGATGTCGGCAATGGACAACGCGGCGGCCCAGGTGTTGGAGCCTTTGAAGTCCCGCACTGCCTGACCGGCCAGCATGACCTAATTCAAATTCAAATGTTTTCTTGAATACCATATTTTTTACATAAGTTCTTATATGGTTACAGTATAGGCACAGTTATGGACCCTGATGGGCACAGCAATATAAATGAGCTGAGGAGAGGGTAGATTTTTTCATAAATTAAATAAGCGACCTGCCGATGGATGTCCCGCCAGTTCTCTGCGTCCGTCTCGGTACCGACGTCCGGGTTCAGTTCTAGCAGAGGCACCCCGGCGACTGCCACGCTTGACCACACTGGCACTGGATAAAATGTTTATTTTTCCTTTTTTAATGTGAGACAGTGAAGCTCAGGTGAGATAAAGGGCTTGCTCTTGATGGTTACTGGCGATAAGGACCGAAGATGGAATCGAGCTTCACATGGAACCCTCAACCACAGAGGGGCTGTCTATCTTATCACACATTGTCGGAACACAGATAATGCTGTTAACATTATTATTATGGCGACAGATTTTGATAAGACGGTGGTAGCTAGCCAGGCGGACTTGAAAGAAGCCCTACCACCAAACAAACCGAGCACAAATTTGTACCCCCTGGGGATCGAACCCGGGACCTTTGGATCTTAATTCCGGTGGGCGAATTACTAGACCACGGAGGCGGTAGAACACATCACACATTTAGATAAACGGTAGCATAACTTTACAGGATAACATAGCTGTACTACATTGGTTTTCTATTCCACGGCTAAAAAATGCAAGCTCAGAGTAATTACTAAGGGTTTGTACACAAAACTGCGATGCGACGTCGCATCGTAATAATCTCCTGGCTCCCACGACACATCGCAAGAACTTGCGAATTGATTCGCATCGCGCATTGCTTCAATTTCATCCTTCTTTGTTTCGCCGCATTGCCGCACCAAATCGCATCTCAGCAATTTATGTAGTAGTTTTCTGCGTTGCGAATTCGCAACGCGCCAATTCGCAGGATTAATATACGACTCTTTCTACAATTTACAAAAACGTGTTACCACTATGTTACAAAAAGCGTCTTGGTGGCATCTCTTGAACGTACCACAGCTTTTCCCATTTTCCCCGATGATGTATCCGCTACAAGAGGACGGTGCTAGGCCCATGCGGTCCGCAAGTAAAAATCGGAAGGTGGCTGATGCGAGGTTCGTTCCGGATCCCAGCACGCGCCCCCTGGGCAACCCACTCACAGTCCACGTCAGGTACGTCAGCACATCCACCGGGTCGATAGCCACCAGGATTATGGTGTCAGGGCTGTACTTCAAAAGCTATAAGAAAACTTACATACATGCATAAATCACGCCTACATATCCTCGAAGTAGTAGGCAGAGGTGATTTAATACCCGCGTTTCGCCAATTATGTTTGGTCCCCTTAAGATCATCATTCGGCCACGTCAATCGCAGTATATTGCTAGGTGGTACAAAAGTAATGCTGCTGCCTATTACTCATCGCTGTCTAACCCTTAGTCGTCATGTACGACACCCGCGGGTGAGATTTGCAAACTGTGCAAACTTAGTTTTGGTAATAATCAGAACAGAAGATCAAAAGGTTTATTGCTTTGCCTTATTTTTAACAAGTTTCCTGTGGATAAAGGTTGTTAAGACAAGGCACACCGTAAAACACACCTATATAGTTATTGTTCTTATTGTTTTAAAAGAAAATGTGAAAACTTTGCACTTTAAAGGCACAGAACTCAGTTATTTAAGTAAATCAAAGGTGATATCTTTTTATGACCAAATGTTACACACTTCACGCTTTTAAGCAAGATCATTACCTGAGGGACGACTAATTTAAGTACTTCTGCATTGGTTCCTACGTCATTGCACTTCCCGTCATCTGATTGAGTTGGTGCACATGGTGTTAGCACGCATATCTTGGATTCTGATGATATTGCGAAATCTAAAATTTTAATCTTTTGAAAACTCAACCCAGGCGGATCCAATGTTTGAACGAATTGCATAATAACTGTTCATGCTATGGTATAAATAAATAAATCGACATCTGTGCCGCCTCTCAAACTTACATCAATATTGTTGATTGTATTGTTTGAAAAAACACAAACCTTTGCTCGCTCGGATCTTCGCATTGGGAAGAAACTTGCTACCCGATTGTAAATCCATAAGTTCTGCTTTTAGTATGTTTTCGTTGAAGTCAATCATGCTTATATCATTCGTAACTCCCTGAGAAAATGTTTATATTTGTAATTGTCAGTCTCCTGATTAATTTATTTATAGCATATAGCTGTTAGTTAAATCGAATCCTAGCAGCAGCGAGAATGTCTAGCGCCACACGCTGGGTCTCGCTGTTTTTTGTATTTTTCTAACTATAAGTAACTGAAGTTGTATCATATGTAAATAGATCCAAATTTACTATCATTACTGAAAGATATATGTATTATTATTTTGTCTGATATCAGATCTATCTGATATTCTATTACTAGGCCTAATACGGAGTAAGAACAACGAAAGCGACTGAGAAGTGCAATTGGAATTGAATAGAATACAATTGTAGTAGGTATATACAAACAAACATACATAAATCACGCCTATATTCCCGAAGGGGTAGACAGAGGTGAATTAAAATCCACTTTTCGCCAATTAAGTTAGGTCCCATGTAATAGGTGGCGAGCCTGTAGCTATTTATTGGGCACATAAATCGTAGTATATTATATTTACTACGATTTATGTGAGAGGAATGCTGCTGCCAATTACTCATCGCTTTTTTTTACCCTTAGGGCCTGTTTCACAATCGACAAGTAAGTTCGAAGTACCTACTTTGCAGTTCAATTGACATATATTTCATATTACAACTGTCAAATGATCTGCGAAGTAAGCTACTTCGAACTTATTTGTCGATTGTGAAACAGGCCCTTAGTCGCCTTGTATGCGACACCCAGGGGGAGATGGGGCAGATGGGGGTGGTGACAATTGTGTTCTGCTCTGCCGTCACCACACGGCTAATCGGACTCTCAACTTACAAGTACCTATAGCTTTGATATTTGTTTACAAACGTAAATCAGTATGTAAAAGTGGAGCTCAAAATTTGCCGGAGCAAAGACCTTTGTGAGCAAAGAGAAGACGGTTGCCATGCCGATGTCCCCGGTTCCAAAAACGGTGATTTTATTGTTCGGCCTGTATGTGCTTCGAAGGGTGGTGTTGAATAGTCGGTCAAAAGTCGAGCGGTGCGCAGAGTTTTTTGGTTGTCCCCTATCTTCCAAATTCTTGTCTCCAGATTTTAAGCAACGGGCAGGCGGTGTCGCTGCATAACAATCAAATTAATCGGTGTTGTAATAAATAACATATTACATAAATTACCTGAACATATTTTACTTACATAATTCTTTATCCCCAACGGAAAAGGCGAAGTTATATTTCGGCAAATAGGGTAAGGTAATAATCGCTCCCTAATAACAGGTACGTAAATCGTACTAGGTACATTGCTAAATGGTATAAAAGGAACACTGCTGCACATTACTCATACGTCTTTGCCCTTAGAAGCCCTGTACGACACCCGCAAGAGATAGGGGGTGATGACTATTATATTCTACTCTGCAATCAACACACGGTATATTTTTAATATGTACTAGGTAATTCGGATTTACATCTGTTCTTCAGCAATTAACAAAATTAAATAGACCAATTATAATTTAATAGGGCAAAGAAAGATATTGCGAGAAGACTCCAATAATAATTATAGAAATACTAGATCATCCGGCAAACGTCATTTTGCCCTTATTATCTAGGAGTATAAAAAATTGTCGAGGGCCTATTATATATATAAATAGTCAGACCTACCAAAAATACAAAAAAAAATCATAAAAATCGATAAAGCCATTTCGGAGGAGTTCACCTAACAAACACTGCTGTGGCAAGAGATGTTTATATAATAATTTTTTGTGGGAAATAAAAGGTAAACTTATTTACAAACTATTAAAGACTGAACTAATATTGATCAACTGCAACTGCAGAGCGCGAACTGCCTCAATGAAGATCACGGTCCTGACATTGAACTAATAATGCAAAATGGCGCGTGGAACAAGGTTACGGCCGCACGCTACTCACAGGAGTGCTCCACTTATTAGGGGTCAGGTCGAACCGTATCCGGAATCCGTTTATTACAGTAGCGTTTTATTAAAGTTGTTTTTTTGTTAAAACGATTCCTTTTAGCGGCGCAACGGATAATATTGAAGATTTTAGAAGTACCATCTTTAGATTTTTATAGTTAGGACTCTTCCATTAATAATAACTAAATTAATATAACGTTAAGACTCTTTTATAAATATATATGACTTCAGTAACTTACTAAAGTGTTCGTCTACTTTTGTTGCTAACCATACTTAAGGATTTTGTTGAGTTTGTTTTTATAGTCGAATAGGCATTTGACCGGTAGGGTAGGCTGATTTTCGATTGAAGTTAAAGAAAGACCAAGCCATTTTCAGCCAAGATGCGCTAGAAGAGAATTGCAATTTTTCCATTTATCGTCTCTTCTCCCCAGTGGAAAAGCAGGTTCAGTGTGGACATTGTGTGTATAGTTTTTTTAAGGTTTTTACAGCAGGTTGGGCGGGAGGCCTTTACAGCATCTACCGGGTTTATTCAGAAAGGCGAAGACGTTTATTTATTCAAATGTCTAAAACCGTTGCAGGATCTACCGGGCTTATTGAGAATGGCGAAGTCTCGACTTAAATAGTCCTCGAACCTTGCAATCGAGCACTCCCTGAGAGGCTTCTTTACGGCAGGCATTGGAGAGCACCGCAGAGCGCTACGAATTGGAACGGTTATTTACTGGGTGTAACAGAGAGGTGTAGTCATATTTAAAGGGGTTATTCAGGCCATCAAACTGAACAACTTTTGCTAAGGGACCAAAATCGAAATCTCAGAAAAAATAAACACTTACCCATACAAACTGATGTCAGCTGGTTCTCGGTTGGTTGGTATGGGGAAGTGATTTTTTTTCTGAGATTTCGATTTTGGTCCCTTAGCAAAAGTTGTTCAGTTTGATGGCCTGAATAACCCCTATAAATATGTCTACACCTCTCTGTTACACCTTGTATAGAGTACTTACATTGAAGTTGTATTGGGAGGAGGCGTTTGTAAGGGTCGTTGGAGTGCGCTTTCTGTACCCGACCACGTGGGAGGTACAGCACTTGGGCCAGGTTCTGGAGGTACCTGCGCATCGTGAAGGCAGCTCTAGCACCCTCGCCTCACCTCAACACAAACATCAACACCGCCGGCTCATGTGAAACGATATAACTGGTGTTTACATTGACTGATTTATTTACATTTGACTTGCCTTCTAGTAATCTATTGATAATAAGTTGACATATTCTTCAAAATTGACAGTCTAATAATGGCTCAATTTCACTGACCTCTATTTTAAAAAACGCTGGACTGAATACTTCTACTAGAATGACAAATGTTTCTTGTGCCCATTTCAAGCACCCCACCGAGCGGCATGGATACTAAATTTGACGTTTCTTGCTTGTATTTGACATTACAAATGCATCTCTTTATTAGTTCCGTGGACGTTCACCTTCGTAAACTAATGCCATCAGCGCCAAGATGGCGATAGTCAAATTGGCTTCATTGGATGACAATCTACAGTCCGGCGTACTTGTTTATTAGAGGTCATCATCATCATCTCAGATTTTTACTTTAAATTTTGTCTTATATCTTAGTTTATCCGTTTTTATTATTAAGCGTGATAAATAACCAATTAGTTTTTATGCCTTTATGTTGTTGCCTTCATTTTGAAATTGATGGAATACGCGATGCGATCTATCCGCAAGTTCTTGCGATGTGGCGTGCGAGCTAGCAGATATTTTTATGATGCGACGTCGCGTCGCTGTTTTGTGTACAGGGGCCTTAGCAAAATAAAATAAAATTAAAATAAAATAATTATCGCAACAAATATACTAAAAGTTCCATTCACTGCTTATTAGGTTATAAGGTAGGTTAAGGTTTGTCATCGGAAGGTAAATAAGTATAAAATATTAAAGAGAGCAAAACCAAATTAATCGTTAAAATTAATTTAGTTCCCAAGAGGAACCTAAGGTATAAAACTTGTTTTACCAAATCTGTTTACCAAACTAATTTTACTTTTACAGTCGTTTGGCAAATGTATTTAACCTAATTTAAGTGGATCTGATTATAATAATGTTTATTTTCTTTCATTTACTTATTATACATACTGCATTATCCATTTTCCTATGACGTAAGTTGTATTGTAGCAATATTTCCTTGTGTAGCTAAGGATTAAAGTTATATGAGTGTGTAATCCGAGTCTTTCCCTAATGGTGCAACGGCGTGAGTCACATGAGTCATCACATGTCGTGTGACGATTGTGTGCGCCTTCCTTATGTTATGACGACGTGACCACATACTATAAATTCAATATACTGTGACGTGACTAACCACACGCACACAGTCTACTGGAACGTCTACCGCTGAAGCAGCGTGCGTTTGAACCATAACCAATTTGATTGCGTTTCGCTATTTCAGGTATTGCAATTTCATGCTAGTAAGAATAGATATTCGGGTGACTATTAAAATTAAATCAGGATTCTTTTTACACTCCGGCAAATTAGATACCTATTTGAGGCTGGATGCAAAATAACTTAGAAATAACTTTTCGAACTTCAAAACATTTCGTTCATGTATTTTTTGAATTGTGTTTCTCTTGCGTTTGATGAGCGTAAAATTACATTTCAGTAAAATATTAGAACATACAATAAATAAACATATGTAATTATTACGAATTGAAATATTCTTTTATCAACCTAACTGCCGTACTCAGAGACGTCAATTAACTTTAATGAGTATTTAATGTCAAAAATTTCCATTCAAATCTAGACCATAGACCCGGCAAGAATAGCGACTAGTTTTGAATTGTCATTTTTTGACGTTAAGTACTCATTAACGTTATTTGACGTCTCTGAGTGCGGCAGTCAGTCATGTCATTTACTTAATAATTAAAAAATCGTTATGGGTGCATTCGCTAGGTAATTTAAAAATCTTTTTTTCATTCAGCGGTCATTGCAAATTGTCCACGTTACGTATGAGCGACCTTAAACAATTTGTTTCCATTGTCCTTTAGCAACACACCTAACCTAGACCTGATTGCTATATCTACGCCAACGTGGCTAGTTAGAATATTAACAGCCAAGGGGACTTATCTCGTAAATCGGTTCTATCACGTGAGAGAAAAGGTTTTTTTCTATTAGGAGTTCTGTTGCGTAGTTATCAAGTACTTATAATAGAGTCTCCCTAGCCGTGAACATCCGAAAACGGTTAAAGCTTTTGACTTGTGTAGATAGTGAATATCCCTAATCATAATAAGCTTACACTGTTTTATTATTGTAACCTGCTGATTACTGCGCTATCGAGGTTAGCCTACGATTGCGTAAAATAAGCAATGTTCGCTAAAGCAAAGCCGGTCATTACTTGGGTGTCCTAAAATATATTGTCACGAAAACGCACTGGTAGTGGTTTAGATATGGCCCATTCTCCCTAATATACTCTTCCATCCATAAGAAAGTAGGCCCGTGCCATGTTGACTGTAAATTGACACAAAATTATTAGAAATAATAACTGTTAATGTATCGGTACTACCTTGGTAGGTACTCTTCATCATCATCATCGCCAACACCACCACACCCCACACCCCACACCCTTTTTATGTCCCCACTGCTACGGCACGGGCCTTCGCTATGGATGGAAGAATAAAGGGAGATTGGACAATAACCGACCACCCTGCCTCAGTGCGGGTTGGTGGGTATCACAGATATATCAATAAAAGATAAATTAAATTGATATATCTGTCTATCTGATGGTGGGTATTAATGTTTGGTGCAGCCGAGGCCTTAACTTAACGTGCCTGGATAGACTTGCTTTTGGCATAAGATGAGCTTTGCATTTGTGTGAGTGATCGCAAAAGTACGGTTGGTGAAAAAAAAAATATATAATTAAATATTTTAAATGAAAATATAAACCTTTCTTTATTAGAAAGCAAGTTAATGAGTAGTTTAGAACGGACATACACACAAATCGAACACTTAACCATCCTCCGGCTTCACCGCAGTCCGCTATACCACTATGTCCATAACTTATAAAAAAAAATTATAACTCCTCTACATTGAATCATCACTATCTTCACCTTCGTGGACAAAATCTCTCTCCACCACTTGACAGTGTCTTGTCTCGGGATTTAGTGGGAGTTAGAGCGAGAGGAAAATACTTTATTTTTCGCCAAGGAGATTTTGTACACGTCTCGTGCCACGGTGGCTGGTTACATTTGTTCTGAGGGTTACATCTCACTTTACACTATCCGTGTGCACTCACACAAATGCAAAGCTCATTTTATACCAAAAGAACTATACTTAGGTACGCACACGTCTATCCGTCAGTGGTCCAACCACTTGTTGGATTCCAAAATGTGTATATTTGGCACCTAATATACAGTTATTTTTTCTTTTACCTATCTATGTAAAAATACCTGCCGCTTAGTAGTCCTGAAAAAAAGGTTTGGCATCCAATTTTGACACCTGACACATGACAAAGGAAAGCTTTGAATAAATAAATATTTGCGAAGTTATAAATATTTATTTATTGAAGATCCATAGTAAAAAGACAGACATGAGTACTTGGCGAATGGCTGGATTAAAGTAAGTATTTAGATATTAAACTTTTAAGAGATCATCATAATAACTTCCCACCCTGTTCCCAGTTGTTGATTCGGCTGGGTCCCGCGCAGTATGTTTCGTCTTCAATTCAAATCCGGCAGACTGAATCTTAAGGAATCCAATCCCCTATGATTCATATCATACATCACAAGACAATCACATCACTGACTTTACATTTCTATCCTTTAAGGATGGAATAGCATCAAGATTTCGTAGAGCCTACTCAGAACTTTAGGCTACGCTTAGATTGCCTGCCTTGTCTCTAGGCTGAAATAACATGAAATTATTGATTTTTTTTTAAATGTGGTCGTTGAGAAGACAAATCGCGTAATATATATACAGGTACAGGTTTGTGATTTCGAAGTACAACTCCCTCCACCTACCCTTTCGTGGATATAGACGTGATTTATACCCTGTTCAGAATTACGCGCGATTGAGACGCGTTTCGTTATACATACATACATACATAAATCACGCCTATATCCCCGAAGGGGTAAGCAGAGGTGAACTAGTACCCACGTTTCGCCAATTAAGTCAGGGCACGGGCACAGCATCACAGCATCGGGCACAAAAATCGCAGTATATTGCTAGGTGGTAGGTATAAGAGGAACGCTGCTGCCCATTCCTTATCACTGTTTTATCCTTAGTCGCCTTGTACGACACCCACGGGAGAGATTTGGGGTGGTGACAATTGTATTCTACTCTGCCGTCACCACACGGCGTTTCGTTATACATTGCTCGCTATTAGGCAGCATCAGTAAAATAGTGCAGCACACTAGCGGCGTTGTACGCAAAAACGCTGAAGAATTCGCACGTAAATCGCCTTATCTGGACAGGCTCTTACCGACATATCAGACAGCCTGCGCCCTTGCAACCGCGTGGCCGGTGTAATGGACTAGTGCATTACAATATTTACAATGTACTACTAGTGTCTAGTCGTGCTCTGCAATCAGCACATCAATTTCGACATCGTCGGTCCGCTGAAGTCGTGTAAAGTTAACAATAACTACAGATACCAATCGCTGACACTGCACATCACATAGACTGCTATAACTTGAAGTCACGACTTAAGTAGTTAATGTAGACTCCACACGACTAAACATATCCATGTGATTACAATGAAAAGGAAGTCAATACATTAAAAATCAAAATTGTAATGGTGTCGGAATCGTATGCGCTTCCTCCGCAATCCGGACAGGAGCCTACATACAAGTCGGTCAGACAGAACTTTCAATCACTGCAAGAAATTGGCTTGGCTTATAACGTGAAATTGAATGGTCTAAACCTAAAGCATCCTTTATCTATCTTTTTTTTCTGACTGCAAGTTCTTTGAAATCGCCTACGCACTGTCCGACGGCAACCATAATTATATTAATAAATTAATCTGAAAAACAAAATAAAAATACCTAATATAATTTTTTTTCGTTTAAGATGCAATTAGCATGATTATTTTTGATTTTAATACTGTTATTATTTTTGCAGTTACGTAAACTATTCAAATATTGCGGCGAAAATTTTACGCAAGTCGCTCAAGTCAAACCTTCGCGACGAAGCCATCAAGAGGGACCAGTCCGCTATCAGATACTTTTACTGGGCTGGCGGTGAAATATTGCGTGAGTTAATATCCTTATTGCATGATTAAACACATTAATGAATGATCAAAATGATTTGAAGTCCAGCTTGTATCGAATTTTAGATTGGTATTTTAAGTCGATCTATTCTGGGCAATAGATTGACTACGGCCGGAATATACGTTGCAAGTGATTATAGTTGAAGAAAGTTTTCGAGAACCATGACTAATTTAAAACGAAGTATCTATCCATATTGTGCGGATATCGAAATCATACTAATACTCCCGAATAAATTATTCTCTATATTTTGTAAATGCTAGAAAAATTATTACAAAGCAAAATAAATAAAGATATCACGCGTCAGGTCAATAAAATTTAGAAATTTTTCTTTCTTTATTTTTCACAAGAATCTCCATAAATAGGTCTCCTAATTTGTTTGTTGATGTTATTAGTAATAAGTTCCCTCGTAGCTACCTATTTATCATCATCCGAAATAATGAAAAGGTCAATCTTCTCAGGTATTTACTTACTTTTTGTTTTAGCCGCTGGAAAGAAGCCAGAAGGAATGGAAAAAGAGAAGACTTAATAATTATTTATGGGGAATTTTATTAGAGTAATTGCTATGAATAAATTGTTCTTATAAAACTGACTATGTTTATGATTTCTATTTACCCCTGTGAGAGAAAGGCGTGATATAATATTATGTATGTACCTTTTATGATTTCTATCCTTTGAACGACTAGTATCGTATAGCATGTTTATCTGAAAGTATTCTCGGATCACAAGACAAGTTCACTGGAACCCATCTTGGTTGTGCTCTCCGTTTACAATCAAACACGCATGTTCCTAATAAAATTATAGTCTGTACGCCGTAGGAACCGCTGGTGCAACTGTATTGTGGTATACGTATACGTACCTACCTATTGCAAATATAAGTACATTTTTAATATTGTTATTTGCTGAAATATAGGTATATTTCAGCAAATAACAATATTAAACGTTGTATAAAGATAAGTATATAAAAACTACCACGACTCCCAGATTCCTTTTTTTGCCAGGGGTCTAATGCATGTTTCGCATCCCCTCGCAGCGGCGGGAACTCTGCCACAAGGGGTAGATATGTGGGGCACAGGCAACGAAGGGAAACCCCCCACACCTAGCTACCCACTAAACATCCCCTAGGTGACTCTCCTCAACGCGTTGACGGGGGGCTACGACATGTGGCGATAGCCTATGACTCTAGAACCTTACCATGTCTACAATACCTAACCCTACTGCACTGCACACACGATTACCCGTGGCAATTCCTTTACCAGGATTACCTAGAACCCAACATTGTCCTCTATGCCAAGAACTCTTGGTCAATAGTCAACAAGTCGTCAAATTATTTCTATAGAGGTAAGAATATTATGTATCGTGGTTACTTAAGGTGTAATGTAAATGCGATGTAAACTACACCTAACGCCATCTATTGGCAATAATTTGAACTAAGTTATAACCAGTGAAGCGAACATTCCGCCCACCAAGGACGTTTATGTCCTTCTCAACCGCCCACCATTACGTCACAAACAAAACAAAAAATATAGAACAGATAACAAGGCAAAAACATTAATTATTAACAGGTAAAATACAAATTTTGGAAGTAGGTCGTTTTATGGCAGCATTCTTACATTTTAACAAAACAACTCTAGTTATTCCATCTTTTCCGGGATATTTCTCCATAATTCTACCGAACAACCACCTACTTGGAGGCAAATCATCCTCTCTCACTAAAACAATATCCCCGACTGCAGGCTCTGGAATTTTATACGCCCATTTATATCTATGCATAAGATTTGTTAAGTATTCACGGGACCACCGTCGCCAAAAGCTCTGAAGCATCGCCTGTGTTACCTGCCACCGTCTCAACGAATTCAACTGTGACTGTTCATAATTAACTTCAGGCACTGTCAGTAAGGGTTCTCCTATTAAGAAATGACCAGGAGTGATAGGAAGAGGTTCTTCTGGGCTATTATTTATCATATATAAAGGCCGAGAGTTTAGACACGCCTCTATTTGTGCCAAAACTGTTGACATCTCTTCGTAGGTCAACGTCGATTCTCCGATCACACGTCTAATGTGGTACTTCGTTGATTTTATACCCCCTTCCCATAACCCACCAAAATTGGGTGCCCTAGGTGGTATAAAATGCCAGTTTGTTCCTTGCAAAGCCAGAGCATCAACAACTTCTTGGACCATACTTGACCTTTCAACATTAAAAAGCTCTTGCAATTCCTTTGATGCGCCGACAAAGTTTGTGCCATTGTCACTGTGCAAATTAGCACAATGACCGCGCCTTGCCACGAAACGTTTGAACGCTTCTAAAAACCCTCTTGATGTAAGATCACTTACAACTTCTATGTGCACAGCTTTCGTGACCATGCACACAAACAAGCAAATATAACCTTTATAGGCCTTGTGTCCTCTACCCTTTGATGTTCTTAGCATTATAGGACCTGCATAGTCAACACCGCTGTTAATAAAAGCCCTAGCTGGGGTGACCCTAACTGAAGGCAAAGATCCCATAATCTGACTTTGTACTTTAGCTTTGTAAAGAAAGCATGTGACACATTTGCGGATATGTTGTTTGACTAAATTTTTACATGCTACAATCCAATATCCTGATCTTATGTAATTCGTTACTAACCGTATATCGCCATGCAAGGTTTTCAGGTGAGCATCAGCTACAATCAATTTTGACAAAGCTGATTGATGTGGCAGTATAATTGGATGTCTTATCGATTCAGTTTCTTGAGATTGTGAAATTCTGCCCCCTACTCGAAGTAACCCCTTGTCATCCAAAAAGGGCGTAAGCGACAGAATTTTACTTTCTTTTGTCCTGATTTGTCCAAACCCCTTTAATTCTTTTATGTCTTGTGCGTATTCGGCAGACTGAGCCAATTTTATACAAGCATTTAACGCTTCTTCCAACTCCGATACACTAAGACTCTTGATGTTTTGCGAAATTATGTACTTTCGAGTAATAAGCCGTCTACAACGTGCGACAATTCGAATCAACCTTGTGAGCGAAGAATATCTTTCTAAAATGGATAGATCTACTGTCGCTATATGATGAACCTTTAAAGATATTTCTTCTTGAGTGTCATTGTTTTTTAACTTCAGGTAGGTGATATTTGGTTCCATCAAAAACCTTGGACCATATTTCCATATGTCTATTCGAGACAGATCAGCAGGGCTAACACCCCGGGATGCGCAATCTGCCGGATTGTCCTTAGAAGACACGTGAGCCCATTGAGAGGATTCTAAAGTTGTATGAATCTCTGCAACTCTATTGGCGACAAATGTCTTCCAAGTGCTAGCATGTTTACTCAACCAGGCGAGTACTACGGTAGAGTCCGTCCAAGCTCTAATACGATCCTTTGGAATGTTTAATACCTCCGAAATTTCCACCAACAACTTAGCTACCAAAACCGCCCCACATAACTCCAAACGTGGTATACTTACTTGTTTCACAGGCGCGACCCTGGTTTTGGCACTAACTAGTGTAACATGAATCTCACCCGATGCATCGATTACGCGTAAATAAACTGCAGCTGCGTAAGCAACATTGGATGCATCCGAGAAACCATGCAATTCCACTACAACATCGTCGGATCTAGTGCATAACCATCTTTGGATACGAAATCCAACTAAGTGTGCTGACTCGCTGCGGTAAGTAATCCAGTCATCTATTATATCCTGCGGAGGTTCTTCATCCCATCCCGTTCCTGCTATCCACAATCTCTGTATAAATATCTTCGCCCTTATAATGCAAGGTGCTATCCACCCTAAAGGGTCGAAGAGACGCGCTACATCTGATATAATTTTTCTTTTAGTTACAGGTGCAGATAGCGGCGGCAGCGTCACCGAGTACTGAAATTCGTCATTGATCCTGTTCCACGTAAGTCCTAATATTTGCATTACATCATTTATTTTCAATTCAAAATTACTGTTCTCTTTCCCTTCATTGTCCTTTTCCATGTTTCCCTTTTTTTCTGTTTTCTTTTGATTTAACACACTTAGTATCTCTTCTTTGTTGCTTGACCATTTATGTAGTATAAATCCGCCGTCCTTTAAAAGTACATTCATTTCCTTAATAAGCTCCTTACCCTCTTCTATTGTTTGGCATCCGCTCATAAGATCATCCATGTAATATTCCTTTGCTACTCTCTCTGCTGCTCTTGGATATTTGTCCTTGTAATCGATTGCAACTTGATTAAGTACCTTTACGGCTAGATATGGCGCTGCTGCTGTTCCGAAAGTGACTGTGAGTAATTTATAATCACGTATTTCATCTTCTGGATTACATCTCCAAACTATACGTTGATAATCACAATCTTCTTCAGCTACTCTAACCATGCGATACATTTTGATGATATCTGCTACGACACAAATAGGATACTTCCTCCAGTTCATGATTAGATGTCGTAAGTCTGGTTGCAGCGTTGGCCCAACTAGTAAAGTATCATTTAATGAAACTCCGTTTTTGTTTTTGCAGGACGCATCAAACACCACTCGTACTTTCGTCGTAGTTTTGTCCTCTCTTATTACAGGATGATGTGGTAAGTATACTGCACCTTCATTGGTTTTATCAAGTTCCTGTATTAATCTCATATGATTCTGCTGTAAGTATTCATTAATCACCTCCGTATACCTTTCTTTTAGCGTTGCATCTGCAGCAAATCTTTTTTCTAAGCTTTTTAATCTTCTAACCGCTATTTCACGTGATTCTCCATGTTTACAGGAAGGCACCTCTTCGCGGAATGGCAGTTTAACAACGTATCTACCATCTGCATTGCGACGAGTTGTTGATGCGAAGATTTCTTCACATCTTTGTTCTAGTGGTGTTAACTTTTTAGTAGCAAATAAAGGTTCAGTTTCTAACTCCCAAAAGCGTTTTAAATCAAACTCCTCTACACAAGTATGAAGTACTGTAATACGATTTTCGATCGCTGCTGTATTTACTGGTCCTGATAGTATCCATCCAAGTGTGGTGCACTGTGCTACTGGTGAACCCATCGGTCCACGCAACACACCTTCCTTTAATATTTGGCTGTATACTTCTGCTCCAAGAAGGATATCAATTTTGTTCGGTACATCAAATTGTGGATCCGCTAAGTACACTTGAGATAATTCATCCCAACCATTTAACGATACTCGCTGCCCTGGTAAGTATGACGTAGAGTGGGGTTTGTGCGGGCAGTCTGTAGATGTATAGTCAACAGCACATCAGACTACAATCGATTGGAGAAATTTGACAGTTTTGGGTAGTCTGAAGTGCCGTTGACTGTACTTACTTGCTTGGCTGCACAGACAGACTAACCTTGTTCATCATATTGTCCTGTGTTTGGTTGTCTTTTAAAAATAACCAAAGAGTATATAGCACTTCTTTTAAAATAACAACAAATTCAAATGAAGAACTAAAAGAACGAAAATGAACAGAATTTGACTTGTGTTTGTTTGGACCAGCCAAATTTGATATTATCTACGGGAAATGAAGTGATCAAAATTATCTAAGTGGTCTTATTTATTATTTGACCGAAATTCCAAATTTATTGAAATGGCAGCAGCAGACGATTCGGCAAAATCCCGACTCCCCGCCAATCCAGCCGGTAGGCTAGTAATCACGTACTTGCTGAAAAATAAAAATGGAGCCACAGCGAATGAGATCTTGCAGCACCTAAAGGACGATCATAAGGTCGAATCGGAGCAAAACCTTGGCAGTGTCGTGGAAAGTATTTTGGAAAATGGCACAGCATTGGGGTTCCTGGAGCGAAGAGGATCGCATTACGTCAACTGGTTAGCTCGTGGGATGTGCGGGGGCATGGGGAGACGGCGGCGTCGCACTCGCAGTTGTAGCCGCAGACGTCGACGAAGGATTCGGCGCAAACGCAGCTGCGGTTGTCGTCGGCGTCGTCGACGTAGCCGCCGCCGGCGCCCGTGTTGACTACGAAAGTTGCAATGTACAGACAGCACACTAGGTCACCTTAACAGCCGTTTTCTCCATTCAATTGTGCTCTTTATACGTAGGTATATTATTATTTGAAAATTGGTCGAGGTAACTCTGTTTTGTATAGTTTTATGTGCCGTTGACGGTGTCCATTTTGTTCTTGTTTTTTAATTTTGTGATGTCCAATTGATCCTACAAGAACATGAAGTGTTTTCTATAGTGAATTTATCTAATAATTTAATATACACATTTACCCTGAATGTATGGGGGTTTGTATTAGCGGCTTTTATTTCTATACCTAAACAAAGTATCGAACGATCTTATATTTTCAGTTATAGGTACGTAAAATAAGATCGGTCGGACTGTGTGTCACTTGCTCAGTACCAACCTAGGGTGTTCCAATTATCGTTATCGGTAGGGACACATGGAACCTGCCCCATCCCTACTCATCCACACTGGAAGGATTAGTTGAATTTTCACCATTGTTCTCTACCACGAGTAGTAGGAGGGATTGAGTATTTGAAGGGTATATTTGGGTGCGCTTATTCGTGACCCAGGGTTTCTGTATATACATTGTACTCTTTGACCCAGGGTCAGTCAGTCCTTCCTTGTCAGGAAGGAACAATTTACACAGATTAGGGTCAATAAGCAGAACGTTATATGAAAAATTTTGTCACTTTCGCAAAACGCCCTTTTTTTCTAATTAAATGATTATTTGTTTCTCTGTAATAAATTTTGCCTGCGGAAGTGACGATTGGCTAAAGTGATATCCAGTGAATGTAAAAATGTGGTGTCTTTTTGCAAAGGTGATATTGTACGAAAATGTCGTTTAAATCTTTCGAAATGTAACGTTTAACGAAGTTATGTTTTTAGTAACGGATTAACGAACTTGGTACACTTTATTAACGGTGCCCAGCTATGGCACTACCTATACCAATCCTAAATTACATAGGTACCTATACCTACTAGCACGTTAATAGTATAAACCGTGCTACTAGCATTGAACTACTTGAAATCGAAATAATTTTGTTTGAGAAAACGTAAAAATATATAATTAAACTAAATAGTATAATTAAATGAATATAGGTTATTCTAATATGTAGTTTTTATCTTAGATTACATTACCTTATCATTCTGAGAAAACTAGATAAATCATATATAATGAAGGGGAGGCGAAGGTGAATTAACACCCACGTTTCACCAATTAGGTATCGTCCCATGTAAGAAGTACATACATACATACATACGTCACGCCCTTCTCCCACAGGGGTAGGCAGAGATCACTTCCTTCCACTTGCTACGATCCTTACATACTTCTTTCGCTTCATCCAATCTCATCAATCTCTTCATGCATGCCCGTCGGTTTCGGGTACTCTTGACCTGGCCCTTTTTCAATAGACTTTCAATTTGATTATGAAAGATCCGCCTAGGCCTTCCCCTTGCCATTTCTCCATTCACTTTCGCCATGTAAATCCTTTTTGTCATTCTCATGTAAGAAGTGGCGAGCCTATTGCCATTTAACGGGCATGTAAGTTTACAGACGTAGTTGAAATACTGAGGTATAAGTATTTCAAATAAAACACGATTATTGTTTACGACATTTATTAGTTACCACTTTATATATATAGAAAAACAGTTCTTTTAAAGATATGGTTCCGACCTCAAGATTTCTTAGTATATCACAGACATAAAGTAAGGACAAATCATAAACTTACTAATTTGGTCAATATTTGATCAAATATCAGATTTGGAAAACCTCTAACTGTAACAATATTTGTATCGTGAATATAATAAACAATGATCGATTCTAGTAAGACATGTTTGGAAAAGAAGCGAAACAACGACTTAAATGTAATGTTCCATTTACACACTTATGAATAACATACATTTCCTTAAAATTAGTCCAATATTGTTATTCTTATCGATAATAAATATCTTTAAATGGTTTTTGGCACCAGTATACAAGTAGGGCTACACCTATAAATATTGTAATGAAATAACAATAAAGAAAAAGCCTAACTGAACAGTGATAATCTAACATTAAGAGTTCAAAAAATAATTGGAATCAAAGTGATTCTTGTTCTACATACATATTCTCAATTTGTGCACGTGCCTTAGTATCCTTTCACAAAGCTTTCTTTGAAAACATAGCTGGGATGCCATGCTGGCAAAACCCATATATTTTTACAGCAAGGACAGTTTACACATCGGGTTTACACTCGGTTTAAATGGTATATTATCTCTGGTGTGGTGAAGTTTTAGTTGATGATTGAATTCGTTAATACCGATTATACAGAGAATCGTAATTTACATGTTTGTTTGGCGTATTTTCATTTCTACAATTGAGAATAATTTTGTTCCCAGCCAACAACACTTAGAAAATAAATAAAACCTATTTCTGACCTCATTTACATGTATCCAGTTGTACCTTACCTATTAGTTACAATAATATGTGTATTAGTAATTTTAAATTCGACATTGTAATCGTCACAACAATAATCAACAACTACATTAATATTATTAATACCAAAAGTAGCCCGACGTTAGAAATATAAACGTCTTGACAATATAAACTTTTTGTAATTGTAGTACATGATTTAATATCTAGTTCCAAAATTAATATTAAAGATTGGCTTTTAACGACACAAATAAATAAGCGACAAATTTTTGAAGCGATTATGGCCTGTAATGTGAAACTAAAATAAATTCACAGGTCATAAAACTCTTCTAAAGATTTAAGGCACTCTGTGAATATGTATTTTTTTAGGACACCACATTACACTTGCCCTAAAACAAACGAAACTTGCTAATAAAAGAAATACTAAAATTGATACAAATTATAATTGAAGTACTCTTTACATTATATTTTTAAAAATTAATGCGAAAAAATATGAGAGTGCATAATGCGTAACAATTTTTGTTTCATTTCAATTCTATACTTACCCTGCTTACACTAAGGGCATACACTTACATACAATACAAAACATTTTAATTGAATTGATAAAATATGTTCCACAATTATATAGGTACTTCAGGACACATTCATCAGCTTCTAACATAAGTGTTCTAATTGTATTGACAAACATTAGTTAGGACTTTCCAAATAGGCTCGCCACCTATTACATGGGGCTTAAAATAGTAGGTAAAATGGGGGTGTTAATACATCTCTGCTTACCTTTCGGGGATATATGGGCGTAATTTATGTTTTATGTATGTATTCTAAATTTTATGGGTAGAGCTAAATGCACGGTTAATTTCTATAATGTTATAATAATGTATTTTCACAACTTTTTAAGTAAGTATCACGATACTAAGCTATTAAGTTGGATAACTAAATCGCAGATCGTACATACACGTATGTACGATTTAGTTGGAAAGATGTGCGGGCTATGACTATTGATACGATTCGATTTTTAATTTTAACATTATATAAATGTTAAATTTTCTAACCACCAAAATCTTTGTATTGATACGATCTGCGATTTAGGGCCTGTTTCACAATCGACAAGTAAGTTCTGGGTAGCTTACTTGGCAGTTCAAGTTACATAATATTACATATTACAACTGTCAAATGATCTGCCAAGTAAGCTACCCAGAACTTACTTGTCGATTGTGAAACAGGGCCTAAGTTCCGATTTCACCGCAGAATTAAACGTGATCAGTTGAAGTTGAACTCGGTTTATGCTCTAAACTGAGTTCCGCTACATCGTTTGCTTTAATCAAAACCAAGTTTTACTAAACTCAGTTTCTACGAGAGACGGTGAAATGGGCCCTTAGTTGTCCAACTTAATCGTATGGTCTGAGGGGGCCCTACAGGTATTAATACGATGAGGAATGTAAAATTACACCATCTAGCATTACTGCTATTTACACGTCTGGTAGATACACTATGAACCTACCCCTAAACCGGGATTTACTAAAATACTATGCCAGTGCCACTTGCAGCCATGCACACATTGTGGATCAACGACCTGATTTGTCCTTTCTAATTTATTTCAGAATTATGGTTTCACCAAATAAATATTATCTTTCTGTTGCCACTTCATAATCAGCATGTGTTGCAAATTTGTGAGAATTACAATGATGATCTGTGTCCTGTAGCACATATTTCCTTATATTATTTAGGTAAGATTAGAATATTGATTATAAGCCATAGGCATTTTTAGTTTACACACTGGACGTTTTGGACCGCGGCTGTGAGAAAACACTGCTGGTTAGGCCAATCGCCAAGGGTCCAAAGTCTAAGGATGTCCTGATCATAATCAACTACAGCTTACAACTAACACTTTGCCAATGTAAATGTCCTTCTAAACATCATCACGGATAGCATTCACAGAGAGCTTTATTATCACATAATATTATATTTATATAAGACAAAGGTTTTATGTTTATATTATAAATGATCATAAAATATTTCATTCAACTTTTAAAAAAAGTATTTTTATTTTTTTGCAATGATATGTATACTTAATTGATCACAATAAACAAAAGTCACTTGCAGAGGATTATCCCAAGCTGTTTGTCTTAGGTTTCATTTACTACTGTAGTTGCGACGGAATAAATCGTGTATTGTCTGAAGAAGGGTGAGTGTCCATAGGATGAGTTTTCGAATACTAATAATATACGAAACAAAATACAATTACTAACATTAAAGACATTTTACTTAAACTACTACAATATTTAAATATTTGAGCTACAAATTAGACATCATTGGGCAGAGGCAATGGAAAGAGACAGTACTACAACTTGACTAATCATTATTGTTTATTAATTTTACATAAGGGTGATACCCAAGAATAAATATGGATGAGAATATACGATACACTTTATTGTTGTCTCTAACCACAACCAACATACAGAGATTAATCCTACTCTTCATTTATAAATATTTTAATAGTAGATTATAAGATACACAATTTATCTCAAAAATTTAACCGTTTTGTTTGAAATATCAAATAAAAGATTTAATAAAAATATCGAAATAGAGAATCTTTGATGTCTTTTCATATGTTACGACAGTCTTAAAGTTATCAAGAGTATGGTCAAGTGGATAAATATGAAGCAAGTATTTTTTTTTGCACAACTAATCTATATTGGAGACATCAATAACTTTTATTATTAGAATATCATGCAGCTTGATGCAATGTATAATTTATTTTAAGAGAATTGGCCACATCGAAGAATGTATGATGTGAAATTGTGAATAGGTACTCATTAAGTTTAGAAAATTTATTAGTCATATTTTAACCATTTACAGAATGTCAGAAGAAACTAGGGTCATATTTCTTATTTAACAACAATTATCAACGTTGCTCAGTTCCATATGTTAAAAAGTACATATAGATTCGCCTGTTTTCAATTCTACAAAGCACAAGGTTTAACACAATTGGATCAGATTATTTTTCCAATCAGCTAGAATAAACTAACCTTATGAAATTTGTTCATGCGAAAGGTGAAGAAATTTTAATGTTTGTTTTATAATTCCTAAGCCGGTCACAAACAGTCCACCCTGACCACTCCGATGGCAAAATACCGCCACAGAGTAATTAGCACGCTTGATTGTCCCCTAAGCTATGAAATAAAATTCTATATTACGTCTCGTCTCGGCAGAATTCACATACATCATAATGTAGTTGGTCGTCAATCCCTAACAATTGTATTTATTAACATTTCACCAGCAATCAACATTTACCACGGTGTAAATAATATAATTCAATCTTGTATTACCCTTACTTAGATTCAATTCTCTACTGTTATATTTCAATTACCACCAAATATACTTTCACCTTTTGTTCATTTATATACCAATTAACATTAATTGACATCTCATTCATGCCTTGGTCGTTGAGCACAGGTGAAAAATATATTTATGAAAATATATCTATCCAGATTCTTATTACGGGTACAGATAAATGTCAATACTCTCCTTAAGTATACAAAATTATTAGTAAAATCAGTCAAATTCACACTTGGTGCCAAGTAAACAGTAGTAAAATATTATGTTACTCTAAATTTCTTTCTTTTTAATTGAAAACCCTATTAGCCATGTTTCAGTCACATACATTTATGCCTCGACTAATTCTCAGACACAATTTAATGTCCGCAGATATCGTTCAAACTACATGGCACTGTAAAAGGCATTATCAGCCTTGGCCGATAGTCAAGAGGCCATTTAAAGATAACCCAAAGATATGTTTATTGGACTGTCGATGATTTTAATTACATATACATCCTTTTCCATCCCTACTTTTATACAGATATAGATACAATACCCCCTACCCTTTCGGTATCTACTACAATTTTAACACAGCCACTTCGGATATTCTGTCGAGATTTATTTACGAATATATTGTATATATTAATGAACTTCAAAATTACAATATAACACAAACACAAATATTGTGTTATATATAATTTTTTAAACTAAAACAGTAATCGCACCACTATATTGAGACTTTTCAAGCAATACTGATATGGAGAAAGTCTTTCTTTCCGATTGCAGTTCAAGGGTGGATGATCCTAGCCGTGGTCCCCTTACATGTCGGGTGACATGGAGAGTGATGTCGCAGAGGCGTTTGAGCTGACGGGCAGTGACTCGAAACTTTGAGACGGCCGCTGGTGGCTGCCGGATGACAGATAAGAGTCCACTTGCTCGTCATACGCCTCCTCCTCCTAAAACAAGCGATAGGTAACAACACCATTCAATTATTGTTTTTAAATAAGCATCATCATCATCATCATTACCAGACCTTTAATGTCCCCACTGCTGAGGCACTGAGGATGGTAGAATATAGGGAGATTGGGCCATAAACCTGCACGCTGGCCCAATACGTGTTGGTGGGTATAAACGACTGCAGATGCAGCCGGGACCAACGGCTTAACGTGCCTTCCGAAGCACGGAGGAACGTACTGCCATTTCCGTGCCCGATATATGGCAATAGACTCGCCAACTATTACATGGAACCTGATCTCTTTGGCGAAACGTGTCACCCCTGCCTACCCCTTCGGGCATATAGGCGTGATTTATGTATGTACGTATGTACGTCTTAAGTCTTACGTGAGAGAATAGAAACTATTATTATCTGAAGGTAAACTACTGAACGCGTGTAATTTGGGTTCTGTTTTCTTTATTTTTTTTTACATATGGATTTAATTTACATTCTAACCTGTCGTCATGAAATTTGTTAACATCCAAAATAACAATGAATCTAATCCGTTATGTTGTATTTTTCAAATGTATATTAGAGTGCTGGCTGCTGGTACAAATAAGAAAACATTAAACTAAATTACGATTATATAGCCGACTCGTCAAAATAATGTAGTGCATATATCTATGTCGATGGTCCAAATAAATAAATCACTTATGAGTATGAAAATAGCCTAAAACCTATTCTTATACCTAAAAAAAATACACATCAATTTCTGAACAATCGGTTTTATTATAGGAGGAGTTAGATAATAAACACTGGTACAGAATATTTTTAAATTACATGAAGTAACGATATATATTATTCCGTGACTATACTACTGTTGTGCATAGCACTGAGTGGCGTTAAATTTTGATTCCTCTTTGAATATAATATGTTGGAGAATCTATATGAGAATAATAATAAATTTTTAATAATCCGTTCTATTTCCTTACCATAAATACTACAATTATGCATAATCCACACAGGTCACTATTCATTCAAAGAAAGGTGCCCAATACCATATACTATGTTTATCCATAATGAAGAAATACTTACATGTCAGGTGATCATGTTTTCATTGTAGCTAGGAATGGTGACAGGCGAGGTCGATACCTACGCGTCCTGCGCATCGTAATCCCGCGCATCGGTAATCACGACCTGCGAGATAAAACACCAAAGACTTTAGTCTATTGTCTCAGATGTCGAAGACAAAATACGTTTTTATTTATTACCATTTTTAATCAGTGGCGTGATCGGTATTTTTACATAAAACATTATTGCGAGCGAGCGTGTCTAGAGACAGATTTAAATCATCTTGAGAATATTTAGATATCAATAAAAATACTTGTACTATTTTAACCTTTAAGAGCCTGTTTCACAATCGACAAGTAGGTTTGAAGTAGCTTACTTTGCAGTTCAATTGAACTAATATATTTCATATTCCAACCGTCAAATGATCTGCGAAGTAAGCTACTTAGAACTTACTTGTCGATTGTAAAACAGGTCGATTGTTAAACTATAATAAACTTCTATTTATTATAGTTTAATCTGTTTTTTACCAAGTATTCAAAGGGCATCATCATCTTACTGCACTGACCTCAGTTTAGATATGGACTGATGAACGCAGTGATGATACATTTCAAACTGCTCAAGATTTTGGCAGTTGTACAGTACAGTCTGCCTGACACCAACTGTTTTTGGTTGAATTATGCTACGCATGTATGTATATTACAATAACAGCAATTAATTATTCGAAGGTCCATCTATTGTGGATGGACTTTTAAGGAACAGATTTTAAAGTATTAAAAGGATCAAATATTAACCAAAATACCAGATAAGAAAATAATACCGTACGATTTCATCGTAATAGCCATTTTTATTTCACGATTTATTTTGAACATAACAAGAAGTGGCAAAATGTTGCTATATTTGTAAATACAGTCCTGCTAGCATAACCACCGCAACACGATATGATATAGCTATTTATCGAACTGTCAGAAATACAATGATTAATGGCTTTATCATATCGTGTTTCGGTGGTCAAGCTAGCCGGGCAGGCCTCCGTGTCCCTGTGTATATTTTTTACTTACTTCGCGCTCAGGCTCATCGTCATCATCAACATCGGCACGGACATCGGGCTGGCGGCGAGGGCAGCAAGAAACCGAAGGCAGGAGACCGTTGTACTGCGCCATGCCCAGAATCAAAACGGCGAAGCCAATGAGGTGTTGCCAGTGGAAAGCTTGCCAGCGGACCGCCAGGGACACCATCCAGATCACGAATGTCCTGCAATTCATAATTTTATTTGTAATACTTACATATTTGCGCGACGTTTGTAAATAAAAATACCAACATTTAACAACAATTCACAGTTTATGTGACTGATACATACATTGATAATAAAATCATCGAACTACAAAATACGTTTTTTTGAACTGCCATGTGTTCATGGCTAATAATTAACACTAGTTATTATTATTAATACGACTTTATTTAAATGTAAGCGATAGAATTGTAAAATTTTAAATTTTATTTATCTCCAAATCGGAATTAGACAATATTTTATATTAACCTTTGTAAAGCTGTTACATTATATTTCATATTACCAATTAAATCAAGTTACCTATAGATATGTTCATCATAACTTGAATAGTTTACAAAAATAATGATAAAATGCTCAATCATAAGTGCTTAATCATTATTACACTTATTTTTAGCTTATACTCACCTTATAGAATCTAACACCATCCTGGTAGTGGCGGACATCTCCTTGGTAACGCTTATGCCGGCAAAATTGAAGAATGCAATCGAAACGATCGTACCGAGTATGGCTACCATTAGTATGGGACTGTTGCCTGGAAGAGAATAGTATTCATATATTCACACTTATACAGTATTCACACTTAAATTTTATTGAAGTATTGTGTGACTAATCTCTATCATGAGGTTTTACCAATATGGTATTCTTCCAACGTGTCAATGATTGCAGCTGCATCTGCAGTAGTTAATACCCACCAATCCGCACTGGGTCAGCGAGGCACAGGCCTTCCCTATTAAAAGCCTTTGAGTAAAGACTTTAAGGGTGATGATGATGATTTTGGTTTCTAATCATAGGGCAAGTCTGTTCTCGGAAGTAAGAACATCACTAGGCTGGCCGCGTTAACCAATCATTTGAAACACTGTTCATTGATTAATTCATAAATTACGCATATTACTCCCGAAGGAGTAGCTGAGGTAAATTAACTTCCACGTTTTGCCAATTAGGTTAGTTCCCGTGGAATAGGGACGAGGTTATTGGGCACCTAATTCAAAGTTTATTATCATCGTTCTTCTTATACCAACTGGTATAAGAAGAAAGATGCTGCCCATTGTTCAGGGTTCATACCATTACACAGGGTCCCAATATTCCATCAACAGTTGAAGATTAGACTTCCGTTATTTATCGTAATATAACAAAAAATGGGCAATTAAACTTTAGTGAGCTTACTTTTAACTGTAGATAGAATATTGGGACCCGTCGTTAATCGCCTTGTACGTCGTCCACGAGAGAACACCACACACACGGCTGTTAAACACATTAAGGGGCTGTCTCCACGAGCGCGAGAATCGCAACGAGTCCGCCCTTCTATCGTCGGAGAATCTCCACGAACGAACGATTATTCCGCCAGCGTATCGTCATGACACGTGACGGAATAATTGTCACTCGTCGGATCGTCGCGATGAAATCGCCGTGTGAAGACGCACTCATAGAGAGTATATAGAAATACGTGGCACGACGATAACATCGTCGCGATTCTCTCGCTCGTGGAGACAGCGCCTAAGACTTACCAATCTGTACAAGGCCATCGATGGCATCTTCAACGGTGCCCCTGGCGTTGTGGCCAAAGTGCGGAGGGGCTGGCACCCAGTAGAACACGACTAGCAACACTGACAGCATGGAGAACCCGAACACCCCCTCCCACCCGACTGCTTGCAGCGGGGGAATATTTAGTCCTGCAGAAAAATAACATTCTTTTAAGTGTGAAGGCAGAGGGAAAAGTTTTATTTTGGAGATCATTGGGGGAGGCTTATGCCCAACAGTTATCTCTCTGCAAAAATGATGATGATGAAGTGCAAAGTCAAGTGTAGTGTTGTATTATTAAAAAAATTGTATATTGGTAAGAAGTGTTTCAGACGTTTTGGTTATGAAGTTTATCTAACTTATTATTTATACTTATTTAAGTTTAAATCAGACACTATCAATGTTACAAACCATTGTGTAAGAAGTAGCATTTTTGTAATAACACCGCCATACGAGGAGCGTGACCAAAAATGTATTATCTCGAGCTACTCCGTGCTTCGGAAGGCACGTTACTAATACCCACCAACCCGCACTGGGCCAGCGTGGTGGGTTATGGTCCAACCGCCCTATATTATTCCATCCAGAAGGAAGGCCCGTGCCTTAGCAGTGGGAACATTAAAGGGCTGGTGATGATGATGATTATAGAATCATAACCTTTTTCGAAGGACGAAACCATTTGAGAGCAAAATAATTTGGTACAATACTAGCCTGCCACATATTTCTCCTCGTAGACCATCTGGCACGCGGATATGACTTGTGCGACAATGATGAGCAGGTCACCGGTGATGAGACTGTTTCTGCCTTTGGACTCGCCAGATGCCTGGTACAACGCATCGGTGCCGCCCACAATCAACAGGCCACAGATGACGAGAGCTAAACAAAGAAAATTACCAATTAAAGTTCCACATAACTACTTTTGTCAATGACATGTTTTGGGGTAATTAAAACATTGCAACAGTAAACATTTACTTAAGACCAGCGATAAAGGTAGAATTAATAGATTGCGATATTAATTACAGCGTTAACAAATAGACATCACATATGTTTCCACGGGACAATTCGTTTATGAGTGCGTACTCAAATCTTTACACTCTTGAGACGGAAAAATAGTCGAGGGCACCATCATACCTTGTAGCAAACTATACACATTATAAAAGAAATGCCTTACTTTAAAAACAAATATAAAAATTCTTGGTAGGATTTCGCAAATGAACTATTAGAAATGACATTGAAATAGGTATACAATTATTATTGCTTACTAACACTAAAGTATAACAGTAGATATACTTTATTGCATTTAGGCCACCACTATATACAAAACACACGAGTAAATTAAATACACAAGATCCAGACAATGCTTATGTGCTGTTCAAAAAATTTGCCAAATTCACGGTTAAATTATACATTAAAGTGCTGGACTTTGCATGTAACATTGTCTCGTTTAAGTTGCTTACAATTTTTCATTTCCTCTACATTATTGGTTGGTGAGTGCGAGATTTACATGTTTTGTAGAAATACACAGATGTGTATTGCTAGAGCGATATTTAAATAAACTACAGCTGCACAAGAAATTCTTTATTCATGCTCCAATGATCACATAATAATATCAGTATTATGCCAATGTGAACCAGTTCTTGGTGATTCATTATATTTACTTGTGTTCCCCTTTTGTACGTTCGATTACATTCCCAAAGGTGAATCACTGAGTAATTATGTTACTTTGAATTAAACGAATTAGCAATATGTAAGTTATGTAGCTAACTATACTAACTAACATCGCAATAATTTATATTAAAATCTATTCTACCAGTTTGATAGACTTTTTCTAAGCATTTTATTCTATAAAAGAAACAAAGATTTTGCTTAGAAGTGCTTTCCATTACAAACTTCTGATTAGAAGATTTTATGGTAATTATTCTAAACTATTCTGATTTGAACTAAGGAGTCGCCAAGAAATTTGTAAAGCAAAATGTTTAATATCACTCTCAATTCTTGGTATAACACTAAAAGCTGCCTTGCCGGTCTAATATACATCTCTATACAAAAATCTCATTTAAACGAGTTTTTATTGCGTTTTTGCTGAAATACCTAATTCCAGATAAAATAGTTTGCTGTCGAGTACCTCATGTGTCCAATTTGGACTATTGGAAGGTATATTATTTAGTATACCTTGTCTGAAACCATTGTGTGATCTTGTATACTGAAATACTTCGCAGTGGTGTCTTCCCAAGGGGTATTGTTATGATAATAATGTTCCACGTTTACTGTTTACGGTTGGCACTGTACAATGTTTGCAGTGAGTACTGTTTCCTGATTACAAATCCAAAAAGAAAACACGACAGTTTCGTATTATTACTACTTTAAAGTAAGTTCATCTACCTTCTACGTAATATGCAATTTACATAATAATTCTATTTATTTTATACATTGATTGAAAACACTATAGGTAATTGTTTATTTAAAAATATTAACGCAATCAGAGACAAAATTGTGTGTAATTTGAAAAATACAATATAGCCTCGTTATTTTATTGCTAATACAAATATTTTTCTTTCGCTCATTCAAATCATTTAGTAGTAGATAACATCGTAATATTGAAACAGAGTTGACATATTTTATATTGAGGCTATTATGTAGTAATAATAGGCTTTTTTTATATTTGTTGGATAAATCCTACCCTGCTATCATCATCATCACCAGCCCTTTAATGTCCCTGCTGCTGTGGCACGGGCCTTCCCTATGGATGGAAGAATATAGGTAGATTGGGCCCTAACCCACCACGCTGGCCCAGTGCGGGTTGGTGAGTGCTAACGACTGCAGATGCAACCGGGGCCAATGGATTAACGTGCCTTCCGAAGCACGGAGGAACTGGAGATAATAAATTTTTGGTCACCCATCCAATGACCGGCCTTAGCGAAATTGCTTAGTTTACGCAATCGCAGGCCAAGCGCGCTGTGCCACTGCGCTAGCGAGCTCCTCCTACCCTGCTACCCCTACCTAGCTACCCTGCTAGTTTTACATTATTTATAGAGTAGCAAAAAATTGGCCGTCGTACGCCTTCGGATAAAGTAATTTGTTTTTTATAGGACCACTTATAGCTAATAATCTATAAAATTCTGATATCAATAAAGCACATAATTGATTTAACAAAATAAGCAGTAAGCAACCGCGCTACCTTGGTGGTGTACAAAATTATGTGTTTTATGTATGTATTAACAGCACTTGGTTCACAGTAGCTGGGAAATAAAAAGATCTGTGCAGTCAACGAATGAATCATTATATTGATAAGGTCGAATATTAATAAACGAGTGTTATTGGTTGACTCCGAGGGGAGACACTTGCCATCTGCGCGAGTTAGTTTATTAAATGTTTCCGTATATTCGTACGAGCGCAATCTACAAAATAGAAATGGTGTATCTTGAGATATTCCATGGCTGGGTTACTTTAAAGCAATCGAAAGGTCGGCTTAAATCTTTTATTATGAAATTGTTTGGTACATCATGGGTAGAAACTCACAAAATGTATTTATAAACAAACTTTACAGCATACCATTTTGGGCTTTTGTTTTATAACACGCACTCACCGACTAAAGTAGTACAAATCGATAAATTAATGGGTAATCGAGCACATCGATGTGGCTCTGTCGATGTCGACGAAATTTACCTAAAATATCGCAAGCAAAGATTGGGTTGAAATGCCAGAAACACAAAATCAAAGAGGATAATATACTGCACAAAATTCGCGAGCAACAATCATCGAGGTAGCAAAAAATGCACACGAAATAATATTAGCTCTATGCATAAATTACGCTCAGCACATTTATTAGCTGTTTATGAAAGAAAATATTGACATACACCTGGGTATCGTCATATTAGATCACAATGTTTAAACAACTTATAACACTTTAATTTCATTTATGATCACTAAAGTAGGTAGTGCCAATACAAGGAATTTGTGCCAATATACTTAGTTCAAATTACAGCTGTGTAACAAGTACAGATCACAACTGTCAGCAAATACTTTGTTAGTAGCCAACATACAAAGAATTTTATTATTCAATACCGCGGTAAGGGTAACATAATACATTTAGCTGTCATTGAAGTAGCCAATTCCGTGAAACTAGTTTCATTGTACGGTCACCCCATTTTAATACAATCGCACGCTCCTTAAGACCAGTCTTACCAATGCCACCCCACTCCCGTTTCTGAATGCTCCTTTGCAGAAAGGTCATGGACAGGATGGCGACGAATACGATGATGGAGCCACGGAACATTTGGAAGCTGCTCGCATATGTCAGGGTCAAGCCGATATACATGATGGAAGTGCCAATCTGGAGTAAATGCATAAAATTGTTATAAAAAAAACCGAGTTAATCCATGCAAACATTATTATAAAACCAAGTTAATCCACGGAAACAATCTTTTAAGACTGTCAATAGTACATTATGACTATTGTCTGCACAAAATAACGGGATTGTTTTGCTAAAAATGTTCACACCAAAATGTGATGTCTCAGATATTGGTAATAAATAATATTGAGTGAGAAACTTGATACATAATATTGGATGCAATGCTAAAATGTAATGTGCATAAAAAATTATTTGTATTCAATTAAAACCAATGTGATAAGAAAAACTATGAAAAAGGTAATTGAGCTCAGTAGGCATTAATTAAGAGTTTCAGTAGCTAATCACAAGTAGTATGAAAAAAAGTTAATGCATAATTGTATAAAACCATGCCATTAACAATCAATGGCAATGTTGATTGTAAGACTGTTTAATATACAACAGTAAAGAAAACATAATTAGATTTTATATAATTATGTAAGGTAGTAATTGATAAAATGGTATAAGAATTATAATATGTTTTATATTATTATGGCAAAAATCATTAATTAGTGTATGTTTTCTTGCTTGACTTTGTATATTTGTAACAGTCTCTTATATGAGCACTAAACATTTTAAATATGGGTGTTTCTCTCTTAAAGGGAAAATTTTAAGCAAAAAATGTCCTGCATGTTTTTTGCACTAAATATGCTGAAAATCTGGCCTAAATGGTAAATATATAAAAGATTTTCATGTTTCAACAAAGGGCCCGAAGATTTCTACACTATTTTACGATTTATAGCCAATTTTGTAAAATCTGGGTGCAGGGGACTGAAGGGATATCCAGGGGACTGACGTTTTTTATATAAAAGCAGTCAAAGTCACAAAACCATATAATTTATTTATATAAATAATATTTTTTTATTAATATTGATAGGTATCATTATTATAGCTTTAATCAAAATCAATATCAACATGTTTATTTAGTAAAGTAACATTATTAATTTCAGTCATTAAGCAAAACTTTTATTTCTTTAAATGATATCTCATCGTTTAAAGTCTTTAACTATTACTTACAACAATATTATTTCATTTTCTTCTTATTACAGAACTAATTAACAATCGGTCTCAACTTATATGAAACTTTCATTTACTTTTCAAAAACAGGTATTAAAGATTTAAAATAATAGAAAAACCTGTTTCCTTTCAATTTCACATCATTAGGTAACTTTTCTATTATTTGATTAAAACATCTGAAACATCTTTTCCATGAATTCTGAATAAATGAGCATTTTATCACAATGTTTCAGGAAAGTAACCATGATTTTCTCTTCATCTAAGTCCACTTGAGATATTACACCAGCATATCTATATTCTACATTCTTTTTACATATTTCTACATATTCCACTATTACAATATCATCATTGTTATAGAACTTAGTATCAGAACTAGGATCTGGAAAATTTGCTAGTAGTGTCCGATTTATTCTCATAAAGATCTTTATCATCACTCTCTGCGTCCATGTAAATATCATGTACTTAGAGTTTTTGTTTTAGGGTTAAATCCAATATTCTTATCTTATAATGAGTACAATCATCATGGCAAAAACAGCTTAAACTCTTCATTATTAATTTGACAGGACTTCCTGATGCTAAAATATTGGATTTAGCTGATGGACTCCAAGAGTAACTAGACTTTTCAATTCTTTAGTTTCTTTTTCAATTTAAGGTTGAGGGACTTAAAGAGTACCTACAAGCCTTTTCAATCCTTTTGTTTCATTTTCTATTAATCATTTCAAAAAGTTTTACAAAAATTACAGAACACTTTTTTTGAGTAGCTTCAACAGATGTTTCCAAGTTGTCAATATCACCTCCAGTAGCTACTACTGCATCTGCTGTTTTTTACAGTTAGCACCTACCCCACCTGGAGCACTTTTTTCAGCTTCATAAAAATGATAGGAGAAATAATGCATATTTGAAACCTCTTCCTGCTAATAGTAGCCAGTTTATAAAACATATCAGCTTTTTTTACAGTTCTTATTTAATTCATATTTTTCACTAGTTTTCTGAGGTCTTTTTTATTTCTTAATGTATTTTAAGCGCTCTTTCTCTCGCATCTCTTCTCGTTTTTGAGGAGCATTCTATAAACATTCATGTCTTAACTTTTTCCGCTTTTCTCTTATTTTATAGTATATCTTGAAAGCTGGTGGCGCATTGTGTTATTTTACCTGTAATGATTATGCATATTAGGTATACCAACTATACTAAGGATAAAGAATAAACTATCCATTAGTAGTTGCAAATCATTTGTATAATGACTTCTTTTTTCAGACTTTGTATTATAATAATTACGTAAAATGACAGTCCCCTGGAAGTTGAATCAGTCCCCTGCATGGATAACGGGCAGGGGATTGACCCCAGAGGACTGATTTTTCTGAAATTTTACGCAAACAGCTTAAACAGTTATTAAGTCTATCCAATTTCTCCATTATATTAGACATTATTATTCGTATATCTATAAGATAATCACTAAATCAAATGTAAATGAAAACAAGGAACTACTTAAATCACTTACCAAAGGACTGATGCGTGTAGCGGCCCCTACACGTGATTTGGCAACAAACGGTGACCGTACACTATCGCAAAAATGTTTTCGCCTTTTTTTCTCGAATATGCTTTAAGTTAACGTTGTTAGCTTTTCGTTCGACTATTAAAATCGCCGTCAACTTAAAGGTATTTCTTTTGGCGTCATTTTCAAAGTACACCAGGGGACTGATTGGAAAAATTCGGGACAAAGTTTGTGCCAAAATTTTTATATCAAAAATCAATTTTATTATAATAACTGTGCCATGTATGTATGCTGCTATGTTTGGAGATTTGTTATGCAGTTTAACATTTACCCAATTTGTAAGATAACTATTTTCAATTTTGATGTGTTGTCTTAATTTTGGGTTGGGGACATACCAGGGTACTGATTTTGAAGGGGTTTAAAAGATGTAAAATACTAAATAATTAATAGTTGTCTTCTTGAAATCTAGATAATTTTAAAGGTCAGTGAGAGTTTTATCACATAAGATGTCTCGAAATATAAAAATCAACCTTTAAAGTCATATTTTTTGGTGGGGACTGGCAGTTTCCATTTAACAGAGAAACACCCATATAACAAGTCTCCCGATGACCACTTATGCTGCAAAGCCTTTTAAAACTTTGGTTTAAATAAAATAAAAATGCCAAACAACTAAATGTAATATATGAGGGACATTTGTTGAATTTCTTAGTTAAAATTGGTATAATTGTTCATTTAAAGAAGAATTAAGCTTACCAAATCAAACATGGCAGCAGGCATCAGTATAAACGGATTGAAGTTCTGGTTGCCGTCTATTAAGGCATGTCCAGTATCTCTCTTCATTCTCCAAGCTATCTTGAACGTCAGCAAGCACAGCATCTCTCCAAGGAACATAGCACATGCCTGTTTAAGGTAATACAAATATTTTTATAACTTACCAAAACAAAACTTAAGCTTAGCATGGTTGCATGTCAGTTCTCTTCTATGCTGGCCTGGGAGTGAACAAATAACGTAGAATAGGCCAGCCCAGACTCATCACATCGGTGTTGTAAAAGTCGAATAAGTAAGATTGACCGGTGTAGATCAATCAACACCTTGGGGCACTCGAATGATGGAAGGTAAACCACCAAAAACAGCATACCCAAAGAGGGTTAGTGTCAAGTAGGCAGTCGGCTGTAAAACCTAGGCCAAAATCTTGAGCAGTATGGATTGGAATGGTGTCATTCCGATCACACTCTCCGTTCATCAGTCTCTCAACATGGTCAGTTCCATCTCTTTTCTATACATTCATTCATCCCTAGCACCAGGAGAAGAAGAAAGAAGTTGCATGTCAATTATTAGAACACTGAACTAACCTGTAAAAATGGATGCTCAAAAACCCTTATGTTACCATCAGAGCCAACAGCTTCCACTTTGTCAGCCCATTTTGTACATATGGTGTTGATGGAACCTGTTACTACTAGCATCAGAGCCAAAAACTTCTGATACCTGGACCAGGCCATCTAAGAACAATATAAAACTTTTATGAATGAATTACCACTATTCAGAGTATATGTACAAACAATGAATTGGATAGTGTAGCTTGTTGCAATAAAAAATGGAAAAATGTTTACATGTTTCTGATATTTAAAATATTTTTATGATGATTTATGAGTGTATATTTTATAATTAATGATACATTTAATATGAACTGGCCATATTTTTATTAGGTAATGATTATATTCCTTCTACCAGCGATTTCCTTTCAAATAGAGAAATGCTATCCCAATGGTTTATTTTAAGTATTAATATCCTATGGATATTTTATGGGTTTAGTGATAATTGTTATCATAATAAAAAAATAAAATAAAAATCATAAAAAAATTTAAAACATTCTTGTCTAAAGGAAATTAGGCCTCTTTTTTGTATAAATAATATTATTATGTTGACTCTAAATTTTATAATAATATTAATATTTTGTTGGTAAGCGTACCTTTGGTTGTCAATATTTATTTAATTTCAAGTGCAAATAATTTACTAACTTATTTTATGATAATAGGATATTAAATACTTAATCATCTAGTAACTTGTACAATCAATGGATGCTTCCATCATCAAAAAAATCAATCACACAAAGATAGTTGTGTCTGTATTGATTTATGTGGGGGAGGCCTTTTGAGGACCTCTTTAATGTGGGTAGGTATCTTTTATTCTCATTTGTTTTTTAATATGCTGGAAAACCTTCTAAACAACGAAAACTTCTACAACTAAGCCATTAACATCAAAGTATTGGACATGACCAAACACATTGATATTGTAAAGTATTATTTTTTTAGAACAAAGAACCACAATTTATTCAAAGCGCTGTTCATTAAATTGTACGAAAATATGTCTCATATTTCTTGTACTTACATTGCCCGGTTTTTGATAAATGTAACAAACAAAATTAAAATGTCAGTAAGATCACGGGAACATTAAATTATGAGTAAATCTATATCATGCAAGCAATTGCAAAGAAAACCATTTTTCAGATCGGTCAGCGGTCGTTCCACAAAGTGTCTGTCTGTCACTGTCAGAGACCAGAGTTCACAAAGAGTGCGTTTCATCTTATAGTTCCTATGCCGTCAAGTTGGTAGTATTGCAAGAAAATGATACCATGTCAACTTTATTGTCTTACCTTTAATTCAGGAGATTTCTTTCAATTAACCATATATACATCTATCTTATTATGTTACTTATAACTTCTAGCGGTACTAAGTACGGCAGGTATTAGTTTTTTTTATGAAAGTCATAAGCCAAAGCTCGTAAAAATTTGCAAGAACAGTTAGTTCATGATAATAATAGTATGATAGAAATTAGATAGATAAAGATAAATTGTAGTGACATAAGAAGGATAGACTCATTAAGTAAAAAAAGGTTATATTATGATAAAATATTATATTTATTATGATTAACAATAATTGTGTTCATCTAACATGTCTACATTTCCTCACTCTTGTCTGTCATTAAATCGTTATTAGTACTATTTATTTACAGTAAAAAAACTAAAATAAATATATTCAATTTATTTATCAAACACTTAATAAAACTGATACTGTTAGCCCAATTTAATGGCGGCGATCCGAACTTGTACAGATTAATAATGGATTATGCGCGACCCCCTTACGTTTTTCACGTTCACAAAACACCTTAGCTTTTAAGACAATTATTCTTTCATCACTTTTGTGTTCTGGACATGATTTTTTTAAAGATTATCTATAAACATAAAAAAAACCTGCAACTATGACTTACGCGATGATGCTGTTGACAGACAAGGCAGCCACCATCACGGCATAGGAACTATAAGATGAAACGCACTCTGGAGTGCTAAAGTAAATCCATAATTAAATTTAAGACTTAGAATCAAAATTAATTTATTTGTATTCAAAGATCCGTGGATATTGTAAAATAAAATAAAATAAAATTAAAACAAAATAAATAAATAAATATGACTTACGTGTTGATGTTGTTGACAGACAGGGCAGCCATCATCACGCTAACGCGTAAGTCATATTTATTTATTTTATTTTATAAAATCCACGGATCTTTGAATACAAATAAATTAATTTTGATTCTAAGTCTTAAATTTAATTATGGATTTACTTTATATAAGCAAAACTTAAGGAGGTTTTTTTTATGTTTTATAGAAAATCTCTGAGAAAATCATGTCCAAAACATTGAAAAGTGATGAAAGATTGACAAAAGACCACAAAAGACATTTTGTGGTCTTTTGTGAACGTGAAAAACGTACGGCGGTCCCGCAGAATCCTTATTAGTATGTACAAGTTCAGATTGCCGCCATCAAATTGGGTTACCGGTATCAGTTTTATTAACCCTATACAACCGGAAAGTTTTTTTTTTATATTCTTACTATAAAGTCTTTTTATTGACATTCTGCTAGTTCTATAGAGCCAAAAAAAAATAGTAAAAAAAATCTCGAGTTCATAGTTAACTCACAAACCTACCCGCACGTTTGTGAGTCGCAGGTTGTACGTGACACAGTCACGATCGTAAGGTTAATTAAAACTAATATTATAATTTCGTAGTTTGAGGGAAAATAAAAAGTTTTTTTAAAGTAATCAGCCTCTTTATTAATATCATTAAGCTATTATTAAATTCAGTCTTATAGAAATTATCTTAGAACTAAACATTTGGACAGCCTTTGGCAACAAGGTACAACTCTTTTTCGAGGAGGTAGTCGCGAACATCGAGGGCGCGGAGTTGATTGTGATGTACCAGGACTAATCTGCATCGATTCAGACTCTGGTGTTGTAGACGGCAGTATTTCAGGTTCGAGTTCAATTATTAAATTATCGATCTGAAGGTTTTCTAACGTGCTGGGTTGAATTTCATCCTCGTCGTCTTCAAAATCTTCTATGTCGGAGAAGTTTCCATCGCCCAGCGCTTCTAATACTTGGTAGTAATGTTAAAAAAGATACTATCAGTTACTAAATATATGTATACAATGGTCAAGAACAATACCCACTCCCAAATAAAATGTAGAGCTTACAACCGGAGCCGCACGATCGTAGCAGTCAAACTTTACGACTTAATTGTAACTAAACCGCAGAGGTTAGCACAGTATTTAAACATCATTTTAACTTTAAAATAAGTACAAAATGCTCTTAAAAACTAATAATTATTAATTAAAATATTCACTTACCCCCGCCGCGGCGAGGGTCAAAAAAAGCAACCATCGTTCATCACAATACACCCGTGACTGACTGCTGCCACCCCGCGCATGTATTTTTTCTCGCTCGTAGAATACAAACGATCAACGCCGGTTGCGGTCGGAAAAAGTAAATCGTTTGGCGCCAATATTTTTTTAAACTAAAACTCACCCTTGTATCAGTGTGTGTTTGATAATTAAATCAAATATATTTATTTTAGATTTAGAACTGTAAATAAATAATACTAATAACGACCAACAAGAGTGAGGAAATGTCAAATGTAGATGTAGCGACATTACAGCATGTCCTACATTAACGCACGTAGTTACATTCATCATTTTTATAAGTTAACTTAAGACACGCACCGCAGTAATATATAAGCATATTTGTATCTTCAAATAAACAGACTTAATTACCACATCAAGTCGCGTTATACTTCTTGCCCCTGGCAAATTGGTGACCACCGACATTGGACAGCAGCAGCCTTCAAATACTACAAGATATTGGTCTGCCGTGCGTCGGGGGCAATTCAACCCCGGCGCACGGCAAACTGCTCAACCCACGGCAAGCTGCCTGACGCATGGCAAACGTTGGAAAAATGGAAGACATCAAAGGAAGAAGAACTAGACTACAAGTTAGTGACATAATTACCTCAAGAAAAACGGACGACGGCGCAATGACATTAATATTTAAACACAGTTAGCAAAAAGGCATTTGGAAATTATGCACAATTCAGCGCTCAATGATATTATAATCGCCAACATCTATCGAGGTCAAGTTCAAAAACAAGCAATTGAGAAAGAAGACACCGATATTTCAACCACGATATACCAAAATAGAAGAAAATTAACAAGAAAATGTGTTAAACTACGACGGTTCACTGTTCATCAATACTGACCGAAAAAGTGGTATGAGATTTTTTACTGACATGGGAGCGAACATTTGAGTTAATGGCAAACCACAGAGACATTCTGGAGCTAAATGGTACACAATCAAGACATAAGGGGTAAATAAAAAACACTTAATTCAAGCTTGGGACTACGAGACATTCTACAAGGAACTTCGGCATGGCCGATTTGACTCATTATTAGTCGAGATAGCTGGTTGGAAACTTAAGATTGGGTAACTGAGCTGACAACGCCTGCAACCTTGATCATACCGACGCAGCAAACTATTCGTACTATTGTCGTTGGAAGGAATCCACGCATACTATACTACAAGGTTATTTTCTCAAGAGCGAAATAAATTTCTTAGGTTATCAGAAAACGAGCCAAGGAATACGCCCAACTGAGGAAAATTACCACAACTCAAGAAGCCTTAGTAATGGCGACTTGATCCTGCGGCAGCAAGCGGACCAAGGGCACGCAATGGCAGCCCATAGTTGGAGACGAAAAGTGCGCTCACACTCCGGTTTAATATGGCAGTTCTGCGTATGGTGCCTACCGCTGATTAAATACGCTCGTCGAGGGCTACTTGGACCTGCCGCAGAAAGCGGATCGACGGCACGCAATGGCAGCCCATGACTGGAGACAAAAAGTGCGATCACACTCTGGCATGGCAGTTCTGCGTATGGTGCCTACCGCTCAACCAATTTTTATTCATCCCAAGTGTCAACAACAATTCAGTCCCAATGCTCACACGTATTTTTGCATTGCGACAGAATAAGAAAAAGTATAACATCACCCTATGGAAGACCACTCCCAGAACAGAAGAACAGATTAAGCATATGCCATTACGATTTAAGGAAACAATTAAACCAACGACAGAAAACTAGCATTTGTCATCAAAAGAAACTACGGATGTGCCAATTTTAGAAATTAACCACAAAAATCCGAACACACAATGACCCTGATAGCGTCCCAACAAAGTCAGCATTTTTATTTTTTCTGTATCAGCTATTATTTAAGTTATTGTTTTGTAATTGTATCCACTTGTTATGTTAATTAGTAATTGAAAATATTTGTGTATATTTAAATTTTAGATAGAGATATGTAGTTACAATTTTTTTCCAAGGGGGGTGTATATGTAGCGACATCACAGCATGTCCTACATTAACGCACGTAGTTACATTCATCATTTTTATAAGTTAACTTAAGACACGCACCGCAGTAATATATAAGCATATTTGTATCTTCAAATAAACAGACTTAATTACCACATCAAGTCGCGTTATACTTCTTGCCCCTGGCAAAGTAGACATGTTAGATGAACACAATTATTGTTAATCATAATTAATATAATATTTTGTTATAATATAACCTTTTTTTACATATAAGTTTATCCTTCTTACGTCACTTCAATTTATATTGATCTATCTAATTTATATCATACTAATAATATCATGAACTAACTGTTCTCGCAAATTTTCACGAGCTTTGGCTTATGACTTTTATAAAAAAAAACAAATATGTAACTACTACTTAGTACCGCTAGTAGTTATAAGTAACAAAATAAGATAGATGCATAATTGTTTATATAGTTAATTGACATAAATCTCCCTAAATTAAAGGTAAAAGAATAAAGTTGGCATGGTATCATTTTCTTGCAATACTACCAACATGACGGCATAGAAACTAAGATGAAACGCACTCTATCCGATCCGTTTCGTTCCGTCCGATCCGACCATAGCTTATAGAAACTCAACTCACAAGTCCAACTGGACTGGCTGAGACTACAGTGCGTCCACAGTTATTTTATCTCTGAAACTTCTCATCATCCTGCTCTAACATATGGAAATGTCATATAAGTATCCTTCTTTCAAATGGAAACGTTAGAGGTAAAAAACTGTGGACGCACGTAGTCTAACCACTGCGGGCCTAGCACGGGGACGTGGACAAGAATTTTCAACTAAGAACGAAATGGCTAATTCTCTTTGCCTTTATGCAAGGGAAAACATAAACCATGGAACAACGCCATCTGCTATACTGAATAGTAACTAAATCACTTCTAAATGTAGATGGTCAAAGAATATGCCGATAGATGTCACTACTGAATTCTAAATATTCTATTCCTGAATATTCTTTAGTTATGTAGGTAGGTAGGTATACCTACCTATCTTACTTGAAAGATACCTTTCAAATTAAATTATTTGTACTACCTAAGTCGACACAGCATGCATGGTCCGCTCTACCAACTTCAATGCGGCGGTCGGCTTGCATGCACCGGACTCGGCTCTTACTGCCGCACTCAGAGACGTCAAATAACGTTAATGAGTACTTAACGTCAAAAAATGACAATTAAAAACTAGTCGCTATTCTTGCCGGGTCTATGGTCTTGATTTGAATGAAAAATGTTGACATTAAATACTCATTAAAGTTATTTGACGTCTCTGAGTGCGGCAGTTAGACCTTACATTTTCTTGTTAAAAATGTATAAATAAATACTTGGTGGTATCGGAAAATTAACTATAGATCCAGATTGTTGTATGTTGTAGCCTTATCAATTGGTTATTTCAATGGAAACCATATATTTTGGATAATTTATAATATATTTTCAATAACACAATATAGACATCACAACTTATTTAAAACAACTGAAATTAAATTCACATGTCAATATAAAACATGTCATAAACTTTTCTCTTTGGTGAGGCACGATTAAAACCTCAACATCCTCCCCACCTTGCACATTCACCAGAAGTGCAATTGAAATTGTTACTACGAAATTACACAAACATTTTTATACATAACAACCACACAAAAATAAAACACTCTATAACTTACAAATTAAGTCGTTGGGGAACCTTAATTACATGACCACTACGAGTATTAGTCTTATCCTCTCTCTTATGACAAAACAAGTTAAGGACATAATAATGACAAAGAAAGACCCCTGAAAATATGGATGGATTGTATCAGGTAATATATATTTTTTAATGTTTCACTGGAAAGCTTACCCTTCATCTCACCTGATGGTCGATGGTCGATGAATCGAGCTTCACCTGGAACCCTCAACCACAGAGGGGCTGGCTATCTTATCACAGTTGTCGGAACACAATAATGCTGTAAACATTATTATTATGACGACAGATTTTCATAAGATGGCGGAAGTTAGCCAGGCGGACTTTAAGGAAGTCCTACCACCATCCAAACCGAGTACAAATTTGTATTCCCCTGGGGATGGAACCCGGGACCCCTGGATCTAAAATCCGGTAGGCGAACCACTAGACCACGGTGTCGGTTAATTATGGGGGTGATTGGTGAGGAGATGATGAGTGACAGATAAGAGTGGAGCAAGAGAACATACCTACTGCACCGACCCCAAATAGGATGGGATACCTAAGGGGAAGGTGATAATGAAAGGAAAAACTTTTATAACCTTACGTGCTGTTGAATTTACCTACAGTCCCAAAGTCAATGACTTTTATGTTTCTCGTTCTCTAGGTACGTAGAGATACCTTCTGCCTTCGGAAAAGAATAATATTGCACCGTCCACAATGACCTCAATGTTACAGGTATTTAAGTCGTGGCCAGATCATAGAATTGATAACTTCATGATGTGGCCAACCATGTTATGAAATGGTTGCATTTCATTAAATGGAAATTAGCTGTTGGCCACATCATGACGTGGTCTGGCCAGATCAATGAATAATCAACGTCTGACGATATGAACAGCTAAACGCATGGTTATTTTATGCATTATATGGCCAAAAATTATTAATCATGTAGTAGGTAATCGTTACATTTACTACCGTAAACTACCGTTAGAGGCGCTCATATCGATTTATTTTTGTGATGAATTATAGCGGAGGACAATTTATCCCTAATAAACAAACTATTTGTTAGTTATGTTAAATTATAAGAAAACATTAAAGTAAAATGTCGTTACGACACAAAATTAGGTACTTGAATTTTTTGAAAGTCACTTGAAAAACGAGCGCGACGTAAAAAACGAACATTGACCAAATGTGGATCGATATTGTATCATCAAACGTTGACGTTATGGTCAGTTTTAGCTGTCATTTCATTAGGTCATTTCATAAAATGAAATCATTTCATGAAATGGTCGGCCACATCATGACATGAACATGAAGTGATCAATTATCTGGCCACGACATTTACATTTTCATACATACATACATACATAAATCACGCCTATATCCCCGAAGGGGTAGGCAGAGGTGAACTAGCACCCACGTTTCGCCAAATATGTCAGGTCCCATGTAATAGGTGTCGAGCCTATTGCCATTTATCGGACACACAAGTCGCAGTACATTGCTGGATGGTATAAGAAAAACGCTGCTGTCCATTCCTTGTCATTCCCATTCATTTAAATTTTCGTTATCAAATTTTGATTCCATTACGGCGTAATGTGAAAACCCACGTGGTAGTAGGCTTGGGTGGTTAACTTACATAAATGTTTAATTTCAGTCTTAAATATTTATGAAAAATGGACACTCAGGTACTAGCATGAACTTACGTAGGTTTACTTAACCATACCGTACTTTACCATAATAACTACATTCTTCTTATATTAGTTAAAAATGCATAAGGAAACAATGTTTTTCTTATTAATACTTTATTTGAAACTAAAAAATCTCATTTTACATAAGTAGTTAGAAAAATTACATACACATAACATAAAAGATAAGTTTATGTAATATTAACATAGTAGGTAATAATTCTGGTCTTATCAAGCCAAGCTCTCTAAGAATTTACAACTAATCAATTGAATAAATTATAGGCGCCTAGCTCCTAAGCTAAAAGTTTTTAAAATTTAATTGCCTTCAAGTGTAGTTGAATTTCAGGTGGTATGGTAGGTACCCTAGGTATTGTTTCCGAAGAGTTAGACATCGGAACCCAAGTACTTTGAATGTATTATGTAATGTACAGAACATAGAATGACGTGTAAAACCATCTGAAATAGGTACGTTTAGAAACAAAATACTAAAATGTGTACCATTTTTTTCCATTGCTTTTTATTTCTTTAATTTTCAGACTTGACAAAATTTTTAACTTTTTCTAGTTTACATGAATTAATAGATTTAAATTTTTTCTTTTTTTTTCTCGACTAGTCTTGAACCGATCCGCTTATCCTTGAATTTTGGGCCACCTTTTATATTTATGTATTTATTTTTTTATAAAATAAAAAGGAACAAACTTTAAAGGGTAAATTTTGTTATAATAATATACTTAATAATAATACAATCTCATAGTTTTTTTTATCAATATGTTCATATATTATATTGCAAGTTAACAATTTAGAACTAGTATTCATACGATATCTACGAGCTCAGCCTATCATGTAGTAGGTGTCAATTAGAATCATTTCTTTTTAAAGCCTAGGCATAGGGCCTTTAAAAATTGTTAGGGTATCGTTAGGGAACCAACCAAACACACAGAACACCCCGAAGGAGGAGAAGATGAGATGATTAATTGTTTGACAGAAAAACAAATTTTAACATAAATTCGAATATAGTTAAGATGATGTTTAAATGCTGGGTTGAAGATTTGAGATGTCATACTCGTATTACATAGTATTAATGCTTTATAGGTATATGGTGCGTATAGATTAAATTAAAAGAAAATCTGTATTCCTTCTAGAACGTAGCGTGGTGATACTTAAATGTATATAATTCATTACTTCCATATATTTCTTCGTATATAATAATATATCCAAAATACCGCTTATAAATTATATTGTGAGATTGAAAGAGTTCATATTTCTTGTAATCAATAAAAACCATATACCTATAAATATTGTTATAATACCTATAATACAATTATGGACATACTGGACACAATGATCGACTACTACGTACATTGTGCACAAGTGAAAATTATAGTTTCTATTTTTCAATCACTTTTGAGTTATTAAACTTAAGTTTTAAATCTTTCTAAGCTAAACTTAATTCTATACCCAGGTAAACTCGTAAATTCTTTTTAAATTAAATTAGTCAAGATGAAAAGCATTATGAAGTACGTACTTGTGAACGAATAAAGAAATTTTCAATGAATATGAGCGGACAATTATTTCGGGTACCTACTAAATTTTAAATAAATAATTAAAACTTGCTCGCTACTTCCGTCTTCTTGGTACTAGGACAACAAATCTGAAGCAGCCTGGGAACTGATTTTCGGGGTTTTCTTATGAGATCGCTCCACGCCTTACACTGTTCAGATGACGATACATTCGTGAGGAAAAACTTGCCCACGTAGCAGGAAGGTAGGACACGCTGAAAATTAAAGAACCGTTTTATTTCATATGTAGAATTAACACATATTAATTCTGCAATTTTTGTCAAAATAACGACAAACCAACCAAGATAGGTAACCAATTAAATAACCTTCCGCTTCCCCAATCTTACCTAATATTATTAGAGAATATACTTACTAACCTTCCCCAATCTTACCTAAAGATTGGGGAAGGTTAGTAAGTTGGTTACATGTCTTGGTTTGTCATAATTCCTCTGAATACCAAATGATTAAAGTAATCTGTAAATGCTAAATATAATATAATATAAAATAAACTAAATATATATATATGTATAAATTCTTATTAAATTAATTACCACTGTTTAAGAACTTCAAGAAAAATAAAATCGTAATCAAATATGCCTGTTTTTATATTCATTTAGTCGAAGTGTGACTGATGCAAATACCCTGTGTTTCGAAGTCATTCTTGCTACCTTATAAATAAAATGTAGCTATGATCTTCCTTTATAAATAGGAATTTGTAAAAAGGCTAGGCTGTTGATTGAACGGCAAATTAAGCTTGTTGGCTGCAACTATAACTTGACATGATTAAGGTTATACAGCTTGCTACTAGTAAGTTATAAGTTGGAAGACTCTACACTACCTTTCTCACACCGTTGCCCGTAGAATCCGGTACCTTCACATTTGCAAGAGTAGCCGGGATCCTGTGCTGTCTGTATGCAGATGCCTCGCAAGCAAGGCATATGGTAGCATACGTTTGAATTGCGTTCTGTAGAGATAATCAATGAACAAAATTCATATATCTTTACAAAGGAAAAGTCTTTAAATATTTTTTTTGTGAATTTAACATAATAATTTATAATATTTCATTATTCTTATTTCAGGAGTCAGGAGAAGAAAATAAAAAGCTCTCGTTCATTAGGTATGATAGCAATGTTTGAGAGAGATGGCAACACAAAACCAATTCCAATTAATTTAAAGAGTATACATTTAATTTAAAGAGGATACTCTGTAGCTGAATAGTTACAGACGTTTCAGACAAGCTAGTAATTTACCTCGAAGCGCGTTCAGACAGTTCCTCCTGGTCTTGTGTATGTATTCAGTCTTGCAGCCGTAGCCGCAGGTGCACGAAGTTCCGTAGATCTTACACCCATACTGTGCCTGATCTGTCTCGCATGCCTGCGCGCACACTGAAACCAGCAAAATCCAATAGACTTAGAATTATTTGTTTCATTGTGTATTCTCATACACGAATACTTGATTTCGAATGCGTCCTTATAATTGTTCCTCTTTCAAATATAAATAATCGATACAAAGTCGTTAAATGTACTAATCGTTAGTAGTAATGATTTTTCCCGCTATTTTAAACTAAAATAATTGGCAAATAACGGTTCGGGTATTTTATGCTGGCCTGGGAGCCAACAAATAAAGTAGATTAGGCCAGCCCCGTCTCATCCCATGGGTGTCGTAAAAGTCGACTAAGGGAGATTGTCCGGTGTAGACCAATAAGCACCTTGGGGCACCCGAATGGTGGAGGGCAAACCACCAACAACAGCATACCCAAAGAGGGTTAGTGTCAGGCAGGCGGCCGGCTGTAAAACCTAAGCCAAAACCTTGAGCAGTTTGGATTGGAATGTTGTCATTCCAATCACTCTCTCCGTTCATCGGTCTCTGGACATGGTCCGTGCCGTCTCTTTTCTATACATTCATTCATCACTAGCACATTTACGGTGTGATGGATGATATGAATCAAAAGGGAGTGGATGGCTTGATGACGTCTGACCGATATGAATGGAAGAGGAAACATACTGAGCCGACCCCAGATAGACTGGGAACAGGGCAGGGAGAAGAAGAAGAAATAACGTATCGAGTGTCATAGTGTTATGACTAAAATAGACAACTTAAATAAATTACTAATACACTCTACGTAACATACAATAATTATGAGCAATAAACATTCTCATATGAATTTCTAAGCTTAAAATTTCGGCGTACCTATGTTAGCTTTAAAATAACTAGAAGGTACCTACGACTGTACGCCTGTTACAAAAATTCCAAGTATGGAATTCCGACGTAGATATAAAACAAATGATGGTGTAGTTATAAAAACTTGGTTTTAGGCAGTGACCATCACTTGAGACTTATTGCGATCATCATCATCATCATCAACTTAATCACTGCTGGGGCACAGGCCATGCCAATAGTAAGAAGAATATGCCGAATGGGACATAACCTACCACGCGAGCTCAGTACGGATTGGTTGGTATTGGCTGGGACTAACGGATTAACAGAAGGACTCGATGTAATATTTTCGGTTATCCATCCTATGAACGGCCTTATTCGCAATATTGCTTAGTAATATTGCAAACGCAGAGCTTCTTTTGTTGCGATTACAGTTAATTCATAATTGCTGCGGCTTATTTTCGAATAGGCATACTGGTTTCGGAACTAACAAACGTCGCCATTTAAAATTTCGAAATTTAAAGTACCTACCTACCTAGCGGAGTCGTCTATAACTTGGTAATAACTTGGGGTATGAATATTAAATTAAACTGTATCGTGTTTGTTGTGATACTGTTGTTGGTCTCATTTAATAAAAGTTTACTTGTTCTACTACAGCTATAAATGAGATAACTTTATCGGTTGAGTTCACGGAATCATCATAACATGTAAATAAACGATGCTTTGTCAAAAATGTTTACATTGCGATGAAATATCATTCGGAATTGATGTGACTTTTCTCAAAACAATGGAAAAATGTCGGAACGAATCCTGATTCTTCCGCAATCCGAGTGGCTGCTTTAAGCATGATTTGAGAAAATTTGTTTTTTTTTTATATATTTTTTTTTTTTGAAAAAATTTGATTTTTTTTTTAAATATATAATGTTCAAACAACAAACAAATAGTTTCGGTTTTTATTCTATAATATCTAATTCACTACGGCATCTGCAAATGCAGCCGAAATGGAAATGTTCAAACAACGTAAAGAAGTAAATATATGGTTATATTCGTAGGCACACAAGTCTTACTGCATACCTGAAATCAGGCCATCTGAGTATGATGACCTCTTAACGAGAACCAAATGCAGCAGTTAGCAGGATGTTGCTACACGGTGCATAGCGCGGCCTCAATTGAACAATCTGAACTAAATCGCATAAGACCTAGCAAGACCCTGAACTGAATAGATCATGACTATAATAAGGGTCTTTATACTATAGAGTACCTACACTTTTACTAAGTACAAAGGCACAGAATCAAAGATTTATTTATTGTGTTTGACAAAGATGTTACCGGCACCAGCTTTGAAAGTTTCCACATACTTACATACATAGTTCACGCCTATATCCCAGAAGGGGTAGGCAGAGGTAAATTATGTATGTGGTATGTAAAAAGTTTCTTTATAAGAAATAGATTACATCTTTGTCTACATCAAAACGTTGTATTGCACAATGATCATGCCAACAATAACTATCTGCTATAAGTTCACTGTAACGATTAAGTTTTAATATGAAGGCTTGGTTTGAATAATTCTTTTCAAATATGAAAACTAAGCTACCAAAATTACAAGTGTTCGAAATAACCGAAATATTAGCGGTTATATAGTAGATAAGAATAAATCATGAATCAAGAAAGGAATATATTTGTTTGCTCATAACAATCATAAAAAATAGTTATTTGTTGTACGTGAGTGCAAAGTTGTTTTTTAACCGCGTGCTCAATTTTGATGACCGAGCTAGCGAAGTATTCTAAAATTGAATCACGAGCGTAGCGAGTGATTCAAAAATTAGAATCCTGAGCGATAGCGAGGGAATCAAAAGAGCACAAGGTGAAAAATCTTTGCACTCGAGTGCAACACGTAACTTTTCATCCCCCCCAACGAGGAAATTGCAAAATACAAAAAAAAAATACAATCACAACAGTTTCTGTTTTCACCCAGAAACTTCCACAACACCCTCCCATTAACCCAAACACACTCTCAACACCCACCCAGAAACTCCCACAACATTCACACCCGCAATACACACCCATCCACTCAGACACACCCAAAAAACACCCATTCACCCAGAAACACCCACAAAACACCCATTCACCCAGAAAAACCCACAAAACACCCATTCACCCATTCACCCAGAAACACCCATAAAACACCCATTTACCCAGAAACACCCAAAAAACACCCATTCACCAAGAAACACACACAAAACATCCATTCACCCAGAAACACCCATTCACTCAGAAACACCCACAAAACACCCATTCACCCAGAAACACCCACAAAACACCCATTCACCGAGAAACACCCACAAAACACCGATTAACCCAGAAACACCCAAAAAACACCCATTCACCCAGAAACACCTACAAAACACCCAATCACACCCAAAAAACACTCAATCACCCAGAAACACCCACAATTCTCACCCATCCATTCAGACACACCCATAAAAACCCATTCACCCAGACACACCCACAAAACACCCATTCACCTAGACACACCTCCAACAGCCACCCATCCACCAGCCACACCCGCAACATTCATCCAGACACACCTGTAAGTACCCAATAAAAATTACTCCGAGACGGTCAATCAGCTTGAGTCAAGCACGTTGATTTTCTGTATGTTTTTGTTCCGTTGCTAGCGTAAATAAATCAAACAGACCTAAAAAGCTTTTAAATGCTTGACTCAAGCATCAAGCAAGCGTTGTAGACGATCAAAATGTTTAAAGCAAGATTGACGCCAAGCTGATGGACCGTCACGGAACTCCTAGGTTTTAACAAATTTATGACGTGAAAAGAAAATGGCGCGCGCAAAGCAAATTACAAAAAAAGTACACCAAGAAGGTTCCGAGTCTGAGTTTTTAACAAATTAAAATAGGTTGCATGACAATTTCGGCACCATGGAGGTAGAAATAAATATGTATAATGATGTTTTAAATTCACAAACTCATTGCACACGATGTTCTAAATTCAAATTTACTTTAACCTCTAGAGGATAAAAACGGCTTTTGCACTCAGATATCGAAGAGCAAAAACGCCTTTTTCGAGATGGTGGGATGAAAAAAAAATTATATTATTTCTATTATTAGACTTTTAAAAGTCTGAAATGTCGATTAAAAGCACGACGGATTTGCATTTTACACACTTATCCATTTATTTCAATGTTTCGTTAATTTGTTTCACATTAAAAATTAATGTTTCCGAAGTAACTCGTGTAACAGTAATATCAGAAGGGAAATATCTGTGACTGACATGATTTGCTGCTCATAAAAAATTACAAGGCGGATATTTATCGGATATCTAAAATTTCGTAGCTTTTCTATTATATAAAAAAAAAATACTGCGACTGGCTTTTGACGCTTTTATTGAAACAACACGTTCGAGAAAATGGGCGTGATTTATGTAAGCATACGGACACCTGATAGATTGTTTCACAGTAATTACTTGTTGAAGATCGGTGTAACATTACTACGATTTTAATTGGGACGGTAGAGTTCGAATCGCTAATTGGTTTGTACGGAAATTGAACAGATATCAGGATTGCTTATAAACCGTTCAAACAGTGAAATTGATTGTATTTCATCCTTGCTTGAAAGGTTTGCCTAGTCAAACATTTTGATTGAAGCAACAAAGGCAAAAACGCCATAACAATGCGAACGATGGGAAACTAATAAATAATTATTAGGGCCATAGTTAGGAATTATTTTTTTACTTATTATATGAATTAAATTTACGCATGCATACATAAATCACGCCTATATCCCCAAAGGGGTAGGCAGAGGTTAATGAACACCCACTTTTTGCCAATTAAGCTAGGTCCCATGTAATAGGTGGCGAGCCTATTGCCATATATTGGGCACATAAATCGCAGTATATTGCTAGATAGTACAAGAGGAACGCTGCTGCCCATTATTCATTGCTGTCTTTACCCTTAGTCTCCTTGTACGACACCCACAGAGAGATGAAACCCAAGGGGTGACGAAAATGTATTCTGCTCTGCCGTCACCACACGGCATATTATGACGCAGAAGGTAAAATGACATCTATCATAGGATATGAGATCGGAGAAAGGACGCGTAACTGTGGTAATAAATAACCAGGACCACGATAAGATGAACAGATTGAACGATAACGATAAACAGAGGAGAAGAAAATGAATACATTGCGCTGATCTCAATACGATACGATTCAATACAATATCCAGAACAGGGCAAGAGCACCATAATTTATTAATTAATAGGTGACTGTTGTAACTTAGGAGGTTAGATAGCGCAGTGGCCTACCACATTCGGCCTGTGATTGCGTAAACGAAGCAATGTTAGTTAAGGCTGCTAAATTGGATGGGTGACCATACATTTTTGTTTCGAATTCCTGCCCGGCTAGCATGAACACCAAAACACGATATGACATAGCCATTTATCACGTTGGACTTACAAATATTATTGGATTTTTGGCAGTTGAAAGGTAAAAATGGCTATATCTATATGTTTAAGCCATATAAGCTATTAGATAATAGCCAATTATCGCTTTGAACTGTCAAAAATCCAATGATTTTTGCAAGTTAAAGGCGATAAATGGCTTTATCATATCGTGTTCGGTGGTCATGCTAGCCGGGCTGGTACGGAAGGCATGTTAAGCCGTTAATACCCACCACGCACTGGGCCAGCGTGGTTGGTTATGTCACATTCTGCGTATATTCTTGCATCCATAGGGATCGCAATGGCCCAGCAATGAAGTCATTTTTAAATAATATTTCGATGTTCCGGAGATGTTTGCGCCACTGCGACCTATGGAGATCTATTGTGACTGTCTAAAAATGATAGGATGTTCCTAGGTTGGATTGTTTTTATATATTCGAGGATATGCCTTCCCTATGAGGTCATTAAAGTGATATTAAAAATCAGTTCCGTATGAATGCGTTTCGCCAATAACATCTACTGGCGCTGGGTGAATTTCATTTTTATTCTTATTATCCCTTTACGTGTACGATATTAAAATTCTAATAAATATTATCCAGTAGGCTGCACGGGTAAAGCGAACTTAGATACGGAATAAAATTTTTTCCATGCGAATTAATCTATACGTTGTGAGTGCAATATTTTTATTTTCAGATTTATTGGAGTTGCATAATTTGATTACTTGGAAATTATTTATTTGAATGAACTCGTTAATTTATTTTTAATAGAATTTGATGTAAAAATCAATAGGTGATTATTTATCCTCAAACGGGATGCAGAGGCGGCCCGGCCCACATTGCACCAATTATGTGCGAATCGGAGTATATTGATAGATGGCATATATATGCGATGCTGTCGATTACTCATTGCTGATGACCGGTTTGGTCGAATGGTCAGATCGCTGGCTATGGGCCAGGAGGTTTCGGGTTGGAATCCTGGTAATGTAAATGTGTGATGAACATAGACATTTGTTCTCGAGTCATGGTTGTTTAATATTGTTAAGTAGATAGTATTTTGCAAATGTTATAAATATTTATGTATATTTTTTTTTCCATCGTCTAGTAGGGTCCATAACACCATGCTTGCTTTATATTAATGATAGGCTTACTTACTTTATACTTTGCAATCATTATTGTAATGTATATTTTTTTATAGTTACACATAGTAATTTTTGTTAAGGTATTTTTTTTACCAAACTTGTGTTTTCTCTAACGTGACTTTTCAACACGCATACGTTTATTTTTTACATTTACACTGCTACGCACTCATCAAATAAAGTCGCTGTTAGTTTTATTGTTCCGTGCACCTCATTCATTCGTTATCAAATCGTGACTCCTATCTTTCATATTATTATCATCATCTTAAACAAAACCCATACATTGTTTTTCGGGATCGTCATCTGCCTCGTCCATTTTCATTTCTGGTTTTGGTCATTTATTCGTCATTTCTGCTCATTTCGTCAGATATCAGGACAGCCGACATCCTTTCAGATTCGCTGTCACGGGTGCTATTTTCATCCTTCCTCTTATATACGCATCTCTTATCTTGTTCATTCTAGTTATTATACTCATCAACGTTAACATCATTATTGTTTTCTTAGTGTGTTCATAGCTTGATTACATTACAAAGTCCGATTGGATTAAGCAAAAAGGAATCCTAATAATAATTATACTAATCACTGAAATGAATAAAAACAAAACAGATGCGATAAAAGATTCAATCATTCGGTATTTCGGCAAACTCTACCGTTCTCTCACTAACTGCCGCACTCAGAGACATCAATTAACTTTAATGAGTATTTCATGTCAAAAATTTTCATTCAAATCTAGACCATAGACCCGGCAAGAATAGCGACTGGTTTGGAATAGTCATTTTTTGACGTTAAGTATTCTAACGTTTTTTGACGTCTCTGAGTGCGGCAGTTACTCTGAGAATTAGAGATATATCGTCTTATTCTTAGCGAAAATCGCAAGTAAGTATATTAACGATTTGGTATTTCCTTTTTTTAATTATTATTGTAAAGATAGTAGTTTGAAATGTGACAAAACATTGGAAACCTGTTGTAAACTTTTGATAAAAGGAAATTTTAAACCACATTCTTTTGTATCCATTGTTTAATAAGGCAAAGATGGTGAGACTGCTTAGCTTTAATCTCTTGAGTCAAGACAGCAGTCTTGAATAAACATTTTCCTTGTAGAAGCTACCAGTTGTTGTCAGATTTATGTGCCTAGGTACTATAAAGCTTTATTGGGTAAGATAGATTTAGTCTCAAAATAATTATTTCTGTTAGTCTGTTCGAGAAACGCCATGGGAGTGGAGAGTGGAGAATATAATATCCTGCATACTATAAAGACCTATCAAAGTTCTTTAGGACTTAAAATTATTAACCGAAACTTCAAGTTGAATACATCGCTAGCTACATTAACGCACAGCTTTTTTCAGGCAGTGGTCGTCAGGTGACAGGGCTGCAGTTTCTATGAAAATGTTCTATGGCATTCGCTATGAGGTAAGCATAAAATATCGTAAGTAGGTACTTACGCAGACAAGCAGTTATCAGGGCCAACAGTGGGATGAGCGCGCGCATCTTGGTCTAGATGTGGCCGGCTACTGTGGTGCCTGCTGATAGGGACTTCCTCGCTCGGTTGAATGGCCCGGTATCATGTGCGAGCGTCGACTGTACTATCTCTCAACGGCGTTGATGGTCACCGGCCGATATAGGAATTGGGTTAAACAGTCCAATTGAATGTGGCCTTTATTATGTGCAATCCCTAGTTGCATTGCTTTAATTGTCTTTGGGCGGATATAGTCAATTCAGAATTGTTTTAGACTTTGTTCCTAACTAGGACATGGGTCTAAATACCTAAATGCATATAGACGGGGGCGAAGGGGAGCCCCGCCATTTAAGACGGCGGCCATGAGAATTTATTTTGTTGTTATGTTAACACCTTATCACGGAATCAAAAGCATTACATTTTATGTGTAGTAGGTATATTATTTGGTAGATTTGAGGCCGTAAACTATTTTTTATACGCCTAGGTGTTAAGGGCAAAACAACAGTTCAGGCTAAGCTAGTATATTTATAAATACACAATTATGGTGGCAACCATTTACATGGTAGTTCTACGTATATGATATCATATCAATAATTTTATTATTGTAGTAATTATTATGTAATACATTTGCAAATAATTCATGTAGTCTATTCGATTTTAATTTTCACATTATATAAATGTTAAAATTAAAATCGAATAGTTTATAAAGCAAACCCAAGCTTAACCGAACGCACGGTATTTGTAAAAATATCTGCTTTGGAATGTTTGAAATTTATTTCTACATTGCGAGGGTACCCGTTGGCTTACAACGTGAAGTGTAAAGGTTAGAAGAATTTCGGCAAGTTAATTAGTGTCTTGGGTGGCCGAGCGGTCAGGCACCTGCCCGGATAGCAGCGGACGCGGGTTCGATTCCCGCCTCAAGATCATAATTTTTCGAAATTCTTTTTCTAACCCCAAAATCTTTGAATTCATGTAGTATTTGTTACACATATTAATTTACATTTATTATATACTTTTGTTATCTTAATAAATATTCAATATAAAACCCACTGGTTCAAGTTTAACTCTCACTTGACCAAATTTTTATCAGTACACTGAAAACGGCAATGAATATTATTGTCAAAACTCATAATGATTCTCGGGTCATTGGACGGCCAGAATGCAGTTTTTGTAAGTATGCATGTAATATGCGAAAAAAATAAAAAGTGGATGCTCTACTTATAGCGAAAAAGCCGCATTAGAACGAAAGAAGCCAATGTCTGTTAGATAGGCGACGGATGATGCCCATCGCCTATATATCAGTCGGTTAGTGAATAAGAATGGCTTACTCATTAATAAATATATAATTTATTAACTTGTTTCCGACCCGATAAGACAATTGGCACCCTGCAGTCGAACTATTAAAGTCGGTAATTGTTTGTCATTTGCGAAAGGATATTTACACCGGTCGATTTACACCACGCGACTAGGACTTTCTCTACTTAATAAACTACGTAAGGGTGTTACCACACCAATCGAGCAATTTTCGACCGACGGCGACGTCATCAATCAACCAATAATTGTATTAGTCGACGTTGACCGATATCTTTTACTTTAAAAAACCGAACTATACCAATCTACCGACGTCGAATAAAAGTATCGACCGACGATCGATCGATTAGTGTGTCAACACCCTAAGCAGTACTAAGTACATTAGAGCGTCGGAAAGAAAATCGAAGTAGCTAAACTAGATGTCCACTTTGCTTTTAGTTTAGAGCAGTCGAACTTTCCTCTTTGATAGCTACAATATTATTAAATAACTTTCAGAAAAAAAGGACGTGCAACAACTTTGCCGCCCAAACTTACAAAGTGACGCGCGTATTTTTGCATTAACAATGCATACGGCGACAAAGCTCCAGAAACAGGTCAAGTGGTAGTACTAAGTAGTGCAGTAGGTACCTATTTTTTTTACTTTCCTACATATTGAAATAGATCAGATTCCTTCATAATCTGCTTACCTTTTGGAGATATCTTTGAAACTGCCCAACTGTTTTATGTGGGTTTTTGCAGAACAGTGGATCGCCTATCTTTATTTTTCGAACTCGGGCTGCTGTGATTTTGTTATCTGCTTGAGAGCTTAAATGTGCTGAGTTTACAATTAGGAATAATTACGTATTTTTTTTGTAGTAATATCAATTGTGTGAGATTTAGTTCAAGAATGAGCCATATTAAATGTTATAACAGCGGAAAGGAAAATTTCTTTTACATACTGTCCTGTGTTGCTGTATCTTTTCTGTTATTTTTATTTTTGTGCATTAAAGTATATTAAATTTTGTATTGTATTAAATTGAAGTTAGAAAATTAAACATATACCTAAACATAAATACATGCATACATACATAAATCCCGCCTATATCTCCGAAGGGTTAGGCAGAGGTGAACTAGGACCCACGTTTCGCCAATTATGTCAGGTCCCATGTAATAAGTGGCGAGCCTATTGCCATTTATCGGACACAAAAGTCGCAGTATATTGCTGCTAAGTGGTATAAGAGGAACGCTGCTGCCCATTCCTCATCACTGATTTATCCGTTAGTCGCCTTGTACGACACCCACGGGAGTGTTTTGGGGTGGTGACAATAGGGATGATGACACTAACAAAGAATCGCTGATATAATGATTTATAATAATAATTTAGGATAAGAAGGTTCGTTAATAGTCACTTGTTATCAGATTATACTTGTAATTGATATTTATTTTATGAAAATAAAAGTACAAAACTTAGTAATCCGCCATATTTGCTATACGTCATTATTTAGTTATCTCCATTTTGACATTTCATTAGCAATAGTTTAATAAAGAAACTGGCCTTTTTACGGAATAGTGACGACACTACGTGGCACATAAATAACACATATTTATCCCCAAAGGGGTAGGCGCAGTACGTTGCTAGGAACGGGAACTTTGTTGCCCATTACTATAATTATATTTATCCTTAGGTTCCTTTCATTCTTGGACGTGTCGGCGGTTGCGTGCGAACGCGACCGTCAATTTGTATGAAGCTTCATAGTAGCTTTCGTTTGTTCCGCGTACAGCCGGCCGGTTGCCAAGCTTCAATGTATTTGGCCTTATTCTCCTTGAACCCGTAAAGATAACGTTTTGTAATACATGTGGTTCAAATCTTGCATTATTCCAGCAAGTCCTAAATTGGACTTTTTTTGTTAGATATTATGTAATAGGTATCAAAAATTAAAAAAACATAATCATAACTCTACACAACACCTACCTCCTGGTTACCTATTCTTTTATCTTGTGGCTAGTAATACAGAGAGCGAAAGCTAGAAAACCCGATCTGAGGGGCTACTCTTTAAATTAATTGGAATCGGTTTTCTGTTGCCATCTCTCTCAAACGTTGCTATCATACCTAATGAGTGAAAGTGACTAGTAGACTAAGACGATTGCAATCGGCTTGCAGAGTTAGGTCGCTGAGCCTAGTGTGGACAGTGGGTGTTAGTGACTGTATTTTCCACCGAAACCAGCGGCTTAACTATTCTGCCGAAGTCTGAGTAGGTACCGGTAATTGTCACAAAATCTGTCTTTTGTTATATTATTGTAGTGTTCGAAAGTATATTATTATTATTGCTTATTAAAAACCATGTGTATTCAATTTACACACATACATACATAATTCACGCCTATATCCCCGAAGGGGTAGGCAGAGGTGAACTAGCACCCACGCTTCGCCAATTATGTTAGGTCCCGTGTAATAAGTGGCGAGCCTATTGCCATTTATCGGGCACAAAAGTCGCAGTATATTGCTGCTAGGTGGTAGGTATAAGAGGAATGTTGCTGCCCATTCCTCATCACTGTTTATCCCTTAGTCGACTTGTACGACACCCACGGGAAAGATTTGGGGTGGTGACAATTGTATTCTACTCTGCCGTCACCACACGGCCGTGAATTCAATTCAATTTCATATTTGTAAAATAAAAACAGACTATTTATAGTATCAATTTGAATATTTTAGTGCCATGGTATTATTCGAAAGAGCCTTGCTGTAAAAATACTTAGGTACCAATTTTATTACAGACCAATCTTTAATTTGGTACAGCAATGAACCTCTCTCTGTAGAAGAGAGAGCACATACATATAAATACATACATACATCCCATAACCACCACATATTCAGATAGGGTATCTATCTGTGCATGCTTCTATAGTTTGTGATTACAACCTGAATATGATTTTACCTGCCATTTCCATTTTGAAACAAATATAGTGATGCAGGCTATCGAATTGGAAGTACACACACAAGTAAGTACTTGTAGCTAGAAAGATTCGAAAAATTATGATCTTGAGGCGGGAATCGAACCCGCGTCCGCTGCTATCCGGGCAGGTGCCTGACCGCTCGGCCACCCAAGATACTAATTAACTTGCCGAAATTCTTCTTACCTTTACACTTCACGTTGTAAGCCAACGGGTACCCTCGCAATGTAGAAATAAATTTCAAACATTCCAAAGCAGATATTTTTACAAATACCCTGCGTTCGGTTAAGCTTGGGTTTGCTTTATAAACTATTTGATTTTTATTTTAACATTATATAAATGTTAGAAAAATTAGTACAAAGATTTTAGTGGTTAGAAAAAGTACTTAAGTAGTACTTGTAGCTACCTTGCGGCTGGAACTAGGTTAACCTCACTAGAATAAAATTATACCACGTAGTAAAGGTGTTGTCGGTTTGGAATTGAACTTCGAAAACTCTATTATCTCTTTTGTTTACATTGCAATTGGTACGGTTAGCATCTAAAGTAGATGTTAACTTTAATTCCCCGTCATACGAATGAACCAATAGGTGCATTTGTGCATTGTTACATACATGCATACATAAATCACGCCTATATCCCCGAAGGGATAGGCAGATGAGAATTAACACATTATTCAGTATTAACTATTTAATATTAACTATTATTGTGAAAATGTACTTATATTGTTCATTGAGTTATGATTCTGAGCCTATCACTTCTTTCATTCGTTTTTATGTAACTTATTATGTTGTTATTTTGAAAGGCTTATTATTTTTTGTTTGGCAAATAAGGATTTGCAAAGGAAACAGATAATCAGCGTTTTCCTATATCAATTTAATATATTTAAATTTCAAGTATCACAATAGTATCATGTAGGCTTACTTCGATATAAAACATAGTCAAAAAATAGGATTGTTTTAAATTTTTATACACTTACAATACATTTATAAAGGAATCTATTAAATACAATTAAATGTTAGAATTATAACTGTCATTTCTTAAAGTTGCCATCTCAATTAAGTATACACATTTAAATGTTTTATAATTTAAAATGTTATTCGTATTTATAAACAGTATTTCACCGCTTTTCCTCATTTTATAATAATTATTCTGTTCTATTTTGTTTACATAGTCACATTAACACTACCTCCGTATAATCAATTTTAATTTTAAAACATATTTTATAATAGAAAGTTCAACTAAACAATAAGATAATATTCGTTTTCACTGTTATGTCTTGCAACTTATATTATTATAACAACTTATATTTTTTCTTAATATTTATCTGTCTACATAGTCTATAGTGTTATTTGGTTAATGTTGGCTTACATAGTTTGTGACGCGGTGTATATGTTTAAGAAGGGGGCGCCTTCTCCTTCTTGGAGCCAATTGTCGGGAGAATATGTATTGGTATGCTTCTCAACCACGTGGAAAGTGTATGCGTGGCGGCTTTGTTCCGACTTATTATGGGCGCTTTTGTGGACGACATTGCCGTGTAAGAGGATACATGTTCCTGTAAAGATTAATCCAAGCGTAAGTAAATGGTCATTTTCATTTTATTTTAACATCATAATAATAAATCAATAATAATAACCGGCCGTGGCTTTTGACTGTCACATAATATTATGTTGAATTCACTTTTGATTGCCGACACTAGATGTCCTATGCACCTACACATTCTGTCAGTATACTAAATATTATCGGCCTTACTAATAAACACGGCATAAAAGCATTGAGTAGTTACTCAGTGCTTTGTCTCTTTTCCTCGCATTCAAAATCATGTTTGTGAGACGAAGACAAAACACTGAGTCAAGGCTAATACTGTGTTTCTTAGTAAGGCCGCTATACTACAATCAGTTGTAAAGCAAGTATAGAATCGAAGAAGTATAGAAGATCTGATAGGTGAAAGTAAATGTATTGTATGTACACATAATCAAAAGGTATTTCAACCATGTACATATTCAATAAGTATTCCAACAAACCTTTGGTGACCGGAACGGCTGTAAAGCTGGATTGAGGATACACGGGCGCACCCTTGTCGTATATCAAGATAGGGTCCTTGTCAGGATTCCTTAAAAAGCGCCTGTGGACTCCGGACTTGTGGGAGCCCCTCGCCATCCACAAGCACCCGTTCTGGACCGTAGCGTCTTCTAGGGCAATCCAGAAGCCGATGGGTGGAATGGGCTCGGTGTAGAGGTAAGTGGAGTCTTGGTGAGGAGTCACTAAGGATAAAAAACAAATCAATTTATTAATACTATTACTATTTTACGATGTAATACATAAATATTATTGTTTATATTACTAATACCTGTTTCACAATCGACGGGTAAGTTCTGGATAGCTTTCAATTGACATATATTTTATACTAAAACTGTCAAATGATCTGCCAAGTAAGCTATTTAGAACTTACCTGTCGATTGTGAAACAGGCCCTTAGTAATATTAAAAGGTTCAGGAACGCAGCAAATGGTACAACGGCTCAATTCAACTGCTGAGAGCTTTTATAAGCCCAGTTTCTTTGTTAAAGCTAACATTCTTTTCAACATAAATACATGGACACAAGACGTTTAATATCAGGTAAAGCGCGGTAAATGTAGGCAGCGATCTTACATTAAAAACTTCTATGATTTAAGACTCAATACAAGACTCAATACAAGACTCAATACAAGTGTGCACCCACTATTGGTAGGGGAAATTCGTGATTTAATTTGCATCATTTGCATTAAATTTCATCAAGTGTAGAATATGTTAACTAAGTATTGACCAATTTTCAAGTACATTTTGAATAACAATAACTTATTATTCAAAATATCATTTATCTTTCAAGAATCATTCTTGATTAATACGATATTGCTTCTGTACGATATGTATGGTATGTAATAACGTACGTAGTTGATTTATTATATATTATATTTACAAAGGCAAAAGTCCCTTCCCGGAAAGCTATGTGGGTTTTGTCTTTCGTAGATACACAATTTGGGCGATAGTTTACATTCAGTAAAATATAGTTGTGCGTACAGCAAGGAAGAGGTAACATACTGCGCTGACCCCAGATAGAATTGGAACAAATTGGAGTCAAGCATTTAAAAGCTTTTTAGGTTTGTTTAATTTGTTTACGCTAGCAACGGATCAAAAACATACAGAAAATCAACGTGCTTGACTCAAGCTGATTGACCGTCTCGGAACTCCATTAGGGACGGTAATTTTTATTAGGTACTTACAGGTGTGTCTGGATAAATTTTGCGGGTGTGGCTTTGTTGGAGGTGTGTCTGGGTGAATGGGTGTTTTGTGGGAGTGTCTGGGTGTTTTGTGGGTGTGTCTGAATGGATGGGTGAGTATTGTATGTGTGATTGGGTGGAAGTTGTGGGTGTCTGAATGGATGTTGTGGGTGTGTCTGGGTGATTCGATATTTTGTGGGTGTTTCTGGGTGAATGGGTGTTTCTGGGTGAATGGGTGTTTTGTGGGTGTTTCTGGGTGAATAGGTGTTTTTTGGGTGTGTCTGAGTGGATGGGTGTGTATTGCGGGTGTGAATGTTATGGATGTTTCTGGGTGGGTGTTGAGAGTGTGTTTGGGTTAATGGGAGGGTGTTGTGGAAGTTTCTGGGTGAAAACAGAAACTATTGTGATTGTATTTTTTTTTTGTATTTTGCAATTTCGTTGGGCGGGATGAAAAGTTACGTGTTGCACTCGAGTGCAAAGTTTTTTCACCTTGTGCTCTTTTGATTCCCTCGCTTTCGCTCAGGATTCTAATTTTAGAATCCTTCGCTAGCTCGGTCATCAAAATTGAGCACGCGGTTAAAAAACAACTTTGCACTCACGTACAAAAAATAACTATTAACAGAACATATATAATATACAGAAAATTATAAAGTTGCCAATCAGAATATTAGTGTTATCTTAACAGATGATATTGCGTTCCAATTAAAAAATGTGTTTGTTCAATTGCAACATGTAAAGCAACTACAATCGACGGTTTGTTTTGGTGTAACTATAGCGGTTAGAGAAAAACAATCTACAAATGAAAACAGTGAAATATATTTTCGCCAGTAACTACCTATTGTTTTATGACCGCTTGTTGATTGACTTAACAAAAACAATGGGAGCTGAACCTGTTTTCGGTTTAATTTTCCCGTTTTAAATATAGAAGTAAGATTCAAACGATCATAAAGTACTCTGTGGTCAGTACCCAACGCTGCCCAGGGGCATAGATTAATTTATTTATTTTCTTAATAATTAAGTGGACGTCGGTTACAGACCACAACTAGTAGCTCACAATAGAACTGTGTTACAATATCCTAGATAATTAATTCAAATAATTTGACAATAACAAAAGTGGTGTTTTTTAGAGGTACAAAATATTATTAAATATATGATATAATAATAAATCATATACGACATATATTAACACGCAATCAATAAGTTAACATTGGGGCGGGGCTTCTATTGATTTATATGGTATAGAGAGTTATATTGTATATTAAGCATTTAAATAAATACAAACACGGTATTTCTTGTATTTATGAGCTGGATGTCACAGCCAAGGCTAACGTGCTCGGCATACATAAATAGGTGTAAGTTTTATATGTAGATTTATTTTATTACTTTTTGTTAATTTATTGCTTGCAAAACTGTTTATTTTTTGTTATGATTTAGATAATTTTGTGATATTTGTTCAAATTATCTGTGTAAGTTAATAAATTTTGAAAATGATAGACAAATTTGAAAAATGAACGAATACAACCTTAATTTTTTTGTAATAAATCCTATAAATTTATACGAACCTTCACCGCCGACTCCTGGGTTCTTATAAATGTACATGCTCTGGACGACGGCTGGCTCTTTGAGGCCGAGCTGACGGCATACTGCCTTCACTCGGTCACTGTAGGTGTAGCATCTGAATATTGGATGCAGGAAATGAAGAGCATGGCCTACCTGAGAAACAAATTTACATACATACATACATTTATCCGAATAGGTAACAAAAGGCGTTATGTTGTGGCACATGTAATAGGGGGCGATCCTATTGCCATATGTAGGGCACGTAAATCGCAATATATTGGTAGGTGATTAAGAGGAACGCTTTAAAACAGCCGCGTGAGTGACGTGAGTGACAAGTGTATACATACTGCTTTTCCATCACCACACGACATACAAAAAATTAAAAACAATATTTTTAAATTATTAAACGACGATTAAACGACTGTTAGTCTGGCTGTATATCGGAAAAAGTGATATGGTGAGGTGTATTAACCCCAATTTGTTTGGTCTAAATATTTTGATCGATAATTTACACAGTTGCATCATAATATTATTATTATGATTATCCAAGACATAACGTTTACTGAACTAGAGCTAATATATAAGTAGAAACTGTAAAATGTTTAAAATCATTGTTGTAAATTTCACTCCGCGCAATTGCGGACAACCATTAGTGGTTATTAGTTACTAAAAGCTAATTTTACTGCTCATAAAAGAAAGTGTTTAAGGATTTCAGAGGAATGGTAGTAAAACCCTATTGCGAATTGATGAGACTACCCAATGGGAAATGAGAAAGCGCTGAAGTAATAACCTATGCACACATATTAAACCTTACCTTGTTTATTGAAAGGCTTGGGTCGACTAACAACTTTCCGTCTGGGCCCACTGCATCAACCTCGAAGAAATATCTGATCTTGTCGTTGCTTTGCAGAAAATAGTCGTCCTTGATATGCTGAAATAAAGAAATGGAACACTATAAGATATTTGAGTTATTAACAGTCGTGTTTATTTTGATACTATTAGGTGTCATCATCACCAGCCCTTTAATGTACCCACTGCTGTTGCACGGGCGTTCCCTATGGATGGAAGAATATAGGAAGATTGGACCATAATCCACCACGCTGGCCCAGTGCGGGTTGGTGGGTATTAACAATTGCAGATGCAGCCGGGACCACCAGCTTATCGTGCCTTCCGAAGCACGGAGGAACTCGAGATAATAAATTTTTGGTCACCCATCCTATGACCGGCCGGCCTTAGCCAACTTGCTTAGTTTACGCAATCGCAGGCGAAGCGCACTATGCCACTGCGCTAGCGAGCTCCTCCCATTAGGTATTAGGTGTCCATTGCCATTGATTCCTAATCTTTCTATCAAACAATGAAATATTCTTTTCTAATATACTTAATGTGCAAATAAAAGTGAAATAATAATCCTAATTTATTTGTTGATTGTTAATACCTATATCATAATCGAATCATTTTATTTAACTACCAATATCGTGTGGCATTGACACAATCAGTGCCAATTCTGTCTAATTTAATTTCGCATTGAATGTTTTAACCGATATAGATTTTCGTGTTCACTCCCACTACGTCATCTTATGATCGGTCCAACACTTAATCTAGTTAACATGGCTTCATGTGCATATCCCGCTTGGATCAAAGTGCTTAAGTTGATTTAAAATAGACAGACTTTATGCATAAACCACTTTTCAAGAGGTCAAGTTAGGGATCTTATTTAATTAAGGGCAATCCGTTAGATGTAGAGTCGGTGATAATGTCGGAGGTATCTTGCTCTGCCGTCCCATGGTCAACTATACTTCCTAAAGCTATCTTACCCAGGCTCTTTGCATTACGTCATTGTATTGATTGTTAACTGAGACATTATTTAAACAGTCTATTAGTATATTTGAAACAATTATAGTATTATTGTAGCCGTTATTATTGTAAATAAAAAAAAAATAATACCTTAATCTTAAAGCCCAAAGTAATTTGTATCAACCACTTATGTTATCGGTACTAAATAACAGACATATTTTAATATATTGTTTCAAGCTTACGTAGTCACTTTCATCTTTAAATTGTGAAAAAAACGGGATTTATACCACGTAACCCGCAAGACTCCAGTCATCCGTGACCATGGTGCATGTAACTGTGCCGAAATATGGGAATCATAACAAAATCAAGGTACGTGGTATAAAACCCGTTTTTTCACAATTTAAAAACATATTTTAATATACACAATAATTCGTATATAATTATCAATGTTAAAACTATGACTCGAGAATATGTGGATGTTCGTCACATAAATAGTTGGCCCTACTAGAATTTGAAGTCCAAGCGACCAAACCGGCCTTCAAAAAGTAATCTGTCAAATTATAATTCGGTTCGATTGATTCTTCGTTTATTGTACTAGCTTCTAAATTAAAGTTTATATAATGTAGATGAGCGACTGATGACGCAATCAATTACTAAGAAAATAATTATCACCGGACTGCTACTTATTTATGTCGTTTAGCATATAATAATTTGCCTGGTAGGTACATTATATCCTTGCCATAGTATTGCAAAATAATGAATGGCCTCAGTGATAAGATCAGATAAGGTTCACTTTGACAGTTTCGGGGCTATCACTTCGTCTTCCTGACTTCTCTGATCAAATAGGCATAAAATAATAATTGTCCATCTATTCTTCTTTGAACATAATTTACATGCTACCACGATCCTTGCGTCTACTTTCAAAGCCTTACAGACGGGACTTTCTTGGCGCGGCTTAAAATAAATGCTATTTTCGTTTCGCAGTAAACATGGGCTTAGATCCTAGGATTGAAGAAAATATTTATTTTTACAACTTTAACTATAAAGAACACTTTCTTTCATGTCATGTTTTGTACCTCGTGTATTATATTTATCAATTTGAAAGGCCGTGCCAATCTCGGAAACGTTTCATAATCCGTTTACAAGGGTCCGACAGATGTATGAAGAAAAATCTGGAAAATTATATATATATACGGATTTCTACAATACAGTCTTATACAAATACACATTTAAAAAGTCTATGTACCTATATTCACCATATGTAACCCAAGCATTAATTAAATGAAGATTATGTTTCTTGTTATAGATATATTTTGATTTTATAAAAATAACAAGTGTTAAAAGGTGACATACCCACAAATGCTTGGAGAAATGGAAATTCAACAATAATTATGTACTTATTCTAAAATCTATTCGACGAAGTGAATATTTGAATCTAAATTTACTGGAGTTTTTTGTTATTAAGCCATTCATTTTTATTTTACGTCCACTGAGAGTTCCATATTCTCGGTCCCAATCGCATAGCTTACCTGTTTGTTAGATTCTGACGTGGAAAATAAAGATTTCTGTTCCAATTCCGGGATATTCTTTGTGAGTTCAATGCCAGCCGCGATGAGCTCGTCGCATTCCGCTGGCCTTAGGAAGTCTTCAAGCACCACATAGCCGTCTTGGTCCAACTAAAACAAAAAAAAGTCGTCCGTTATACCTCTGAGGTGTCGTTTCGCCAGCTATAAGGGGCGAGACTATTGTTATCTACTAGTTAATTGCAGTATTGCTAGGTAGTGTACTAGGAACCCGGCTGCCCATTTCTCGTTATATTTATAAGCCTTTGTCGAATGAATGTACGACACCCGTGGGAGTGAGGGGGTGGTGACAATTGTATTTTGCTCTGCGATCACCGCAAGGTAGAGCAAAAATAATCTTAAGCAAAACAGTGGTGAGAATTGCTATTAAACACGTGAAGATTTTATAATACGGAAAAATCGGTTTTGTTCTCTTGATTTAATGTGTTGTTTTGAATTCATTCTTCCTTGAATCCGGGCAAAGGTCAACATCTCAAGGAGTATCAACACTTTAGTACCTTGTCATAATAATATTTATACAAAACGGTGAATACTAAAATATCGAGCAAATGCAGTCGTTGTTATGAAAAGACACTAAAGTGTTGCCATTACTTATGACTTTTGAACACATTATGTAAAAGTTAGAAAGATTACAAAAGAAAAAATAGGTAGGTACATCAGAAAATTTTCGAGAACTATTGTGATGTGGTAGCGGGTATGGAACCCGCGTCCACAGAAATAATAATGTTCTGACTTCTTTTTTCATTAATTTACAATAGCTTATGGAATAGGCCGTGTGGTGACGGCAGAGTAGAATACAATTGTCACCACCCCAAATCTCTCCCGTGGGTGTCGTACAAGGCGACTAAGGATAAATCAGTGATCAGGAATGGGCAGCAGCGTTCCTCTTATACCACCTAGCAATGTACTGCGACTTTTGTGCCCGATAAATGGCAATAGGCTCGCTACCTAACATAATTGGCGAATCGTGGGTGCTAGTTCACCTCTGCCTACCCCTTCGGGGATATAGGCGTGATGTATGTATGTATGTATGTAATGGAATAGGTAGCTATGATACGCAATCGCAGGCCTAGGGGCGCTTGCCCCTATCGAACTCCTCAGCTATCACACTCAGCGGATCCAATATTAAAATTGGCTTTTCGAAAGTCCGAATTGCTGCTCTCCCTTGCTCACCAACTAACGTAACTAAGTTGCCAGGGCTGTGCTGTTACGTTACTTTGTCAAAAAGCTTTTTGCACTGAAGTGCTTTTGGCACTATCTTTTTTCCTAGCCAGTACGTACGTGTGGTCCGAGGTACATTATAATTTATTTAGTACCCACTCCGCTTTAATACGAAGCCCCTTCCTATTATTTGCTCCTTAGAATAAACCTTATAATAAGGCGTCTTTATTAATGTTCCTAGCTCAGGTCCGTCGCTTTGTCTGCGTACCATTGCGAAGGCTTACTCTGGATAAGACCTGTCCTACGTTTCTATAAAGGTAAGCGAGACAGTTTTCCAAGAAACACGAAATTGCGTTCATTATCACACGAAACTACGAATATAACTTTTTGTCACTGTAATAGTGATAGCACTTTTGACTGTTAAATATAAGGAGAGAGAGAGAGAGTAGAACAAGAAGGAGGAATAATAGATATTCAAAATACAAAAAAAATACACACAGAGCAGAATCGAGATTGGGGTTGAATTAGGACTACTGTGGGTTTTCATTTTTCTACATTGTGTGTTAAACTGCTCTATGATTTAATCCCAAACTTCATGAAAGGACGGCACATAACTTCGCTATGTACCTTGCCAGTTCTTCTCAGAACAAGGTCTCATGGTAGTTCACGAACGGCATATCACGCTAAATAATGAAAACCTTTTAACTGTGACACACGCAGAGTTCCAATGTTCAAGGTATGTATTTCTTTGACGGTCAGTCTATGTATATGACCATATTCTTTGGTAGCTTTCTTATGACCAGCAGGTGCGATGATAATATTGGTTCTCATAGTTAGTATCACACAGTCATCTGCATACACTAGGTATTATTGTACCTCCGACCCAACCCGTAGCGCGGACTTTTATATGCGACAGCTTTTTCAAGTATGTGTTATTGTAGTGTGGTCCGGAGTAGGCATTATTTTTAGAAACCACTCAATACGAAAAAATTCAACAATTTTGTGGGGCAAAATGGAAAAATATACCAATCCAGTCTAGCTCCGTGACTGACGTAGCCAAGGCGCCCCACGTGGTGATATTCTATTTTTGTCTCTTCGTCTGAAGTGTTATTTCTGTGTACTTTTTTCAATGTGGCATGATGTGAGGGACTTATTGTAGCGTCAGCAAGTACATTTTGGAATTGATTGTTGAATTTTTTAAAGCGACAAAGACATTTTGGGCGTTCGGCATTAGAGAAACAAAAAAAACTCGTTTGTTGCATCAGATAAAGAAAAACAAAAAAATGTGTGTAGTATCTATTTAATAATTTTAATTTACTTATGTAATTTTTATAATATTATTATACTCTTACGTATTCAAACAACCTCTTCATATAATCTATACAAACTGTGGTAGTTTTTAATGGTAAATGCCACACCTGGCGAACCATTACTTAACCAATACGTAGCATGCTTCATAAAATGTTGCCAAGAACGAAATTAGAATATTAAAGACCAATATTTAAAGTCATATATTGAAGAAAGTAGTAATTCTGACTTAGCAGAAAAGAAAAGAATAAGGCATTGCAACTATCAAGAGCCGTAAAATTGGTTAAAAAAGGCGGCGATCTATTTGTACACGCTGACTGTACAAATGAATGAGCACGACGGTACGGTTTATTCAAAATGTTGTCTACTAGAAATATTGTATAGGGGGAAATTAAAGCTTACCGTGTATGAGAATTCGTGGTGTAAATTTGGCGTTTATGGTATTTTGAGATACATTACCATTGGCTGGGTTACAAGTGAAATAACCGACTGAAATTTTGAATATTACTGAGGAGATCGATTGATAGTTTAATGGCTGCGATTGCGCTAGCGATTGCGAAGCAATTTTAGTTAAGGCCGATTGCGTGGGAGATGAAAAAAAGCATTAAACTCGTTGATCCTAGCTGCAGCAGCTGTTCCAAGACGCACTAGGATCGCGTGGTGCTATATGGACCTTATCCCATCTATTGAGTAGGTCTGTACCGCAGCTGTGAGGCTACAGTTAGAAGGCATAAGCTTCTCAACATTATGAAATTCAACACTCGCCCGTTCACATCACAAATAATATAACTATTACATTCGCATTAAAACTCAGCGCATATATTATAGATATACCATCGCCATGATAATAAAATAATAGACTAATAAAGCATCGTAATATAAGACACACCTGTGCTTCCCTGAAAGGCGAGGTGTATTCAAATGGTTAGGTATGATCAGGTAACTCCTTATGACCCATGTCATAAGGAGTTACTTGACCATATCGTGAACACAGGACAGGAACTTAACATAGCTGTTAATCAATAGTCCAGCAGAGCACTACTGCTGTTGAATAGGATGATAATTATTCAAAAGAAACGGTATTTGAGAACTTGCCAGTTGTTCAGGATATGACCACATTTCAAATAATGACATCATTTGTCTATGTGGCCTCGACATACGTATATAATGTAGCTGTCTAAACCAAAAATCGTCAACCTTAAATTGGTTTGCTAAGTGAATCTTTTGAAGAACAATAAATTACAATTCGATGTGATATGCCGGGCCGTTGACATAACAGGCCCAATGCTAGTCAAGATTCGGCTCGATAACAAACTTGTCATCACGAGTTACAATGAACAAATACCTCGTCAAAACGCTCCCTAAGGCGAAATAAAGTAAAAATTACTCCTAATACATTGCAGCATATATATTTTTATCTCGCAATCAAAGTCCAGTGCTGTGATGCAATGTATGTATTTACAAAATTTTAAACAATTTGTGATGCTGCAGAAATTGCTCCTACGATACTTAACGGATAATTGCAATATGTTGTATAAATTTGCTGTTAATATTGCGTCCTTAAATTGTACTGCGCCGATGCGGCGCAAAGTGTATTAAATTTTTAAACTAAATTCGTAGCTTGAGGCTAGGGCAGCGTAGTAACCTTATAATTAGGTTTGGTGCCCTCCCTTCCGCAGCGAGTTAAAGCCCATTCCCGGCAAAATATCCATAACATTTTGGCTGGCAAGAGTTTTTTTTAGGTTTGACTACTTTTTATTATTTTTGGGTGTACAGAGAATTTTAGCGTCAAGCTGTTTATATTAAACTGCTATTTTTATGTTTGATTCGAACGCTAGATAAGACAAGAATACAATTGTCACTACCCCAAATCTCTCCCCTGGGTGTCGTACAAGGCGACTAAGGATAAATCACTGATGAGGAATGGGCAGCAGCGTTCTTCTTATACCTACCACCTAGCAAAGTACTGCGACTTTTGTGCCCGATAAATGGCAATAGGCTCGTCACCTATTACATGGGACCTAGCATAATTGGCGAAGCGTGGGTGCTAGTTCACCTCTGCCTACCCCTTCGGGGATATAGGCGTGAATTATGTATGTATGTATGTATACGAACGCTAGGACACGGCGCACTTTTAAAATGTTTCTAACTAATCTCATGTTTACAATTGCGTGCTAATTTTAGAAATCTGTACTTTTTAATTTTAAATAATCAATTCGAATTTGGTCGTCGGTCAAACACTACATTTTTGGTCGTATAGAATTAAGCTAGAAACATTATTTAATTAGGTACCACCTAAACCCTAAACAATGTGCAAGATGACGCGCGATAATTATTTAATCTGGTCACGTCGCATGCACTGGCTAGCTAGGCATAGTGTCAGTGAAGCAATTATCTCGGGATAGCATGTAATGTAATTGGTCCCTTTGCCGTCAAAGGTATGTGTGCACAACATGTTTACATACATTTCGACAGTATAACGGACGGGCTAGCCATGGACATCGGGTTTCCATCTGCTATCCCTTACAATATATATATAATTGAGTGTAGGATCGCTTGAAATTTATGTTCCATATAATGTGTGGACGATGTTTCGGACTTGAAAATTATACATGAATCGATGTATACACGACGACATACACGAATGATCGAATACAATAGTTTACTGTTGGGCACAGGTCTCCTCTGAAGCACGCTAATAAGCACGGTCTTCACCTTTCATATAATCCCGACCACCTCACAAATGTTTCACCTCCACGTCGTTAGAGCAAGGTACATCCCTCCAGCATACATTTTTAATTTGGCGGAGGGCAGTAAAAAAATTATCTAGGCCCTTGTGTTATTGTAATCTAGATATAAAATAAAAACATTTATAATAGTTACATATAAATATTGATAATACTATGCTACATAGATATATAAAGAACTATGAGTCGAGAACAAATAATATCTGTATTCATCACAAAAACATTTTAATTTTAATTTTATTTTATTTACCCCAACCACGATCCTAACCCGGGACCTCTTGGCCAATAGCCAGCGATCTTACCAGTCCAACAAGTTGGTCGCCAAAAAATTGCTGTAGAATGCTATCCTAAACCAGACCAGTTGACAAAATATTTGTTGTAGCTTCTAAAATTTATTTCTTTAGGCGAATCCGTGTGCATTTGTTCATGTTTTGCAAGGTATTTGGGGTAGGCGCAGTATGTCTGTCGTAGCACCGATCTAGAATTATTATTTAGCTAGGTTTTCATGGCTAGCCGCCAGCGTGACATCAAGCCTATTATTATATATTATTATTATAATATGGATAAGTATAGCTGCTGACAGATACTTTGGTAGATGAATTAGACAGACAGACAGAGACTTAGGTAGGTAATCACGATCCTGAGAGAGAATGAGGAAGAAAGCGTCCTTCACGCTTCGCTTAAGTAGTCAACATAATGGCGTCCTTAGAAAAGAAAGTATATTCTACTCTGAAACTGTAAAGAGGAAAATTCGTCTACAAACAAAAAATGTTTGAATATTAAACGACCCCCGGGGCTTGTACGATTTCGTATCGAGCGCCTTTTCGACTGCCGATTGCCTTAAGGCATTATTAAGCATGTTTGCATATTTTCAAAAGATCAATAAGAAGGATTACTTAGACACATTACCTCTCTAACACCAAGTAGGGATGACACAGCAGAATACACTATCATCTCTACAATGCGACTAAGGGTGAAGACAGCGATGAGTAATGGGCAGCAGCGTTCCTCTTATAGTACCTAGCAATATACTGCGATTTACGTACTCAATAGATGGCAATAGGATCGCCACCTATTACATGAGACTTAACCTAATTGGCTAAAAATGGGTGTTAAATTCACCTATGCGTACCCCTTCGGAAATATAGGCGTAATTTATGTGTATGTATGTCTTGTATAGATTTTATGTACGTCTTATATAGAATTTAAACAAAAAAATTAAGAATATTGTAAATGACATAAAATAAAACACATTGAATATTGAAAATATAGCACATAAATATCTGTTCAATATCAATAAATTAAAATATGGAAGTAAACATATAGTGTCTTTATTGTTACGAACGACGATTAAACGAAAGTAATGAAAAGGCATAATTTAATATTTTCGCGTCTCTGTAATTAGAATGAAATGTAAAATGTTGTTGTACTGGTGTTTCAAAATAAAACAATGTGGTGTACCGTGCGCCGCTCGTCGGCTGATTTCGTTAACCTTTGAATTCGTATACTTTTTTCTACGTGGAAATGAAATTTCTCAGTTGTAAAAACATATGAAAATTTTATTTTATATTTTAAAATTAGTTTATCTATAATAGTTGTAGTTAGCTATACAACTATTATAGATACACTTCATCTTCTAACTATTGTTATTAACTCATAGTTGGATTTAATGTTTTATATTGTAAAGCCTGAGAAAAGAAATACTTTTAAGTTGCTGTAATAAATCACACATCACACAGTGACAATGTATGCCGTAACAAGACAATGAATCGCTCAACTAACCCAGCTATTTATTATCATTTCCAGTCTCAAGTACATGGCTATAAAGGGATCGAATTATCAATTGACATTCAAAGAAATATGAGTTCAATGTAGAAACAATAAGATTAAGAATGTGATTAATTAGGTTTACAAGTAAGACGCCAGCATTGCCATATTGAGTGAAGAATGTGACTCGTTGATACTGAATGACTTTTATGATGACCTAGCAACGTTACGAATATAAAATATTATTTTGCTTATTAAAACTTAAGAAGAGGCGGGTTTTTTGGTGACATCCCTAGGTCATATATAAGGGATTTCCCACGATTAGAATTATATGAATGTAAAAGAGACATTTCTTTTATTTCTGTGATGAACTATTATGGAGATAATGTGATACAATTATGCTGACATTGAAATGAAAAAAGAAAATATATCTACAGCACATAAAAGTTTGGGTTTTTTTTCTTCTTTCATAATTGGAAATTAACCATTTACATGTTTCTAAATCATCTCCATTGTTAATTAAACTTCATAAAATAATATTGTTCAACGGCTTTCTTTCTCCTGTAGCTAGATGCTTATAATTACAAAGATATCTTACAGCGGCTGACAGCATTTGCAGACTACAGGTGTTATTACAAAGTTTACAAGATATCTAGGACATTATTAGTGTTTTACACTGAACAAGGCAATATAAAATATTGTTGCATCGTCAGAGCGCTATTCCCTTTGTTGTATATGTATACGCGGATCTTTACCTTGCCCTGTTCCAAATACTGTTTTAGGTCAACTCGATACATCAGCTACTTCCTTCTAATAAAAAATTAAAGGAATTTTTTAGGCATAGTGACATTTAAACAATTTACCTTTTTGAATGGTCGGGGTCACGAATATGAATATTCAAATGCTACTGCTGAAATAATTTTAAGTATTCACCCCTAGCTTATCTTAGCCTAGATGAAGTATGGTAGCTTCATGGCCTTTTTGTTTTATAGTTTTTATTTTTCATTGTTATAATTTTGTAACATTTTGTCCTTTGTGTCAAACGTTAAAAAGTCTATTGCATCATTAAAATGCTATTCAACCTGCGGCAGGGAGATAGAACTAAGCTTACCCAAATGTGGTGACGCTTGTCTGAAGCTTACAAAGAGGTGAAAAACAATTACCTAATAATCAGTCTTTCCAAATGTTCTGGTTATCCAAAGTGGCAGAAAGAGCAACATAATGTTTTAGCCACAAAAAGCTTTGAAAGATGCAAAAAACATAAATTCGTTGTTTTATTAATAACAGCCCACGTCATAGGTTTATTTTACAAATGCACTTGCAGAGACCCGTTTAGGTACATAAACTTTTGTACGAAAGAAAGACTGGGCTCTTAGCAATGGCGGCTATAAGCAAACAAGGGCCGTTTCTGAAAGTACACGTAACACATTCATTCCACTCAAAATAAACGACTCAAACTCAGTCGTGTTACGCAGAATTCTTGAATGAATATGTGCATTATATTGACTTGGCGAGTAGTATTATTAGAATGCAACGAGGTGCGAACTGCACGACATAAGTTTGGCTAAGAGTTAGCGTGTTAGTCATACGAAAAATATTAGGCAAGTGGTTATTTATGGATTCATCTAATACCTATCTACTTACCTAATAGTTCGGGTGATTAAACTGTTCCAAAATATTAGCTGTAAGATGAAGCTTATTGCCAAAGCTTCTACTTCCAGAGAACTATAGATAGTAACAATTAAAAATATCTATAGCGTAAGGTGATCAAAACAGCCTAAAGCGGACAAAGACTGAGGACAAAGCATTCTAGTCGGGAATAAATTCTTTTTAAAAATAATTTACTATATATCTACACAATTATGACTTTCGGTTATGACGGCAGAGGTCTTCTATGCTGGCCTGGGAGCGAAAAAATAACGTAGTAAAAGAATGGGCCAGCCCCGACTCATACCATGGGTGTCGTAAAAGTCGACTAAGGGAGATTGCCCGGTGTAGACCAATAAGCACCTTGGGGCACCCGAATGGTGGAGGGCAAACCACCAACAACAGCATACCCAAAGAGGGTTGGTGTCAGGCAGGCGGACGGCTGTAAAACCTAAGCCAAAACTTTGAGCGGTATGGATTGGAATGTTGACCGGAGTGAGTGATTGAAAATCACTCACTCCGGTCATCGATCTCTCGACATGGTCCGTTCCGTCTCTTTTCTATACATTAATTAATTACTAGCACCTTTACGGTGTGATTGATGATGTCGTCGTGACGTCTGACCGATATGAATGGAAGAGGAGACATACTGCGCCTATATAGACTGGGAACAGGGCAGGGAGTAGAAGGTTCTGACGGCAGAGCGGAATAAACTTTGTACTACCATATAGCTATAGGCCGTCTTCCCCTATACCCTCGGTAAATACATTTTTGTCTTAATGTAAGCACTCTGTAGCGTGTTTTGCGGCTATAGGCTTATATTTTTATGATCAGAAATTCTGTTTGTTGTTTCTTTACTAGTCTAAATTAAGTTGTATCGATACCGAAATTCACTTAACCTTGCTGAAAGTTATTTATTGTATCAATTTCATTGTGCGCAACAGGCTACAACGCTACACGAAGCTATTCTTCGTGTAAATGCGGTATTTGACTTGGATGGACATTTGATTGTATTCTACTCTGCCGTCACCATAGCCGTGTGGTGACGGCAGAGTAGAATACAATTGTCACCATCCCAAATCTCTCCCGTGGGTGTCGTACAAGGCGACTAAGGATAAATCAGTGATGAGGAATGGGCAGCAGCGTTCCTCTTATACTACCGTCCTGACAATGTACTGCGACTTTTGTGCCCGATAAATGGCAATAGGCTCGCCACCTATTACATGGGACTTGACATAATTGGCGAAACGCGGGTGAGAATTCACCTCTGCCTACCCCTTCGGGGATATGGGCGTGATTTATGTATGTATGTATGTATGTATGGACATTTGAGCTTCCTTTAGCAATTTATATTGTTATAGTGAGCTATTCGTTATATTCGAAATTTAAAAGATAAAGCAGACAGATAAGCCAAAAAAATAAGAGAATTTTAATTATGTATAACTATACCTAATTAAAATTCTTAATTAAAATGCAAGATTACCATTTATAGAAAATTTTTGTATCGTATATCAATGTGTACTGTATGACTTATTCTACTTTACTTTACTTATACCTTATAAGTTAGTTTAAAAGTAGTAGAACTGTAAAACATTATAAGTTATACCGGTGATAAAAGTGGTACCATTATTAATTTGACATAAAATAAAAATTAATTATTACTGTTTGTCACACATAAACTTAAACTACATATGTAAAACAGGTTAAGAAAAATGTACCTATTTAACAAGATTGCCACATATTTTGTTCAATCCGTGTTTTCCTTGTTATTAAATACGTAAAAGAGTTAATTTGTCATTATATTATTTTTAATTATATATTAACAATAAAACATTCTTAGCAATTATTTGATCAATCAATTAAATAAGTCAAAACATTAACTTTTTTGCTTTGTATTATTAATGTAACGTAATCAATGTGTTCTAATAGTACACAGAGTTTTATCATCACAATCAAGGTAAATAAATTATGGGCTGATGCGGGAATTGACAAAGTTGGCGGATTGGATTCCCGCTTGTTGGACATAATGTAAAAATGTTTCTGACATATTTCTTTCTTCTAATACATAGCCTTGTATTTAGTTTTTCGCATCACCTTGCGCATCACCTTGCGCTTCATTTTACGAATTAAAAGTGTAAATATGAATCAATGATTCCTTACGCCCAATTTTATTTGCGTATGGAATGATTCACTTTAAAGGCATGCCCATGCTTCGTTTATCGTGAAAGACATATAAAACAGAGAATGTGCATTGTAAACAATAGTTGGCCATTGGTGGATGCGTCATCTGCTCTAATAGAAAATTGTTTTATTGTTCCTAGGGAAGAATGTTGTCCATTGCTCTCGACTAGCTGGTACAGATATTATTGTTTCAAATTGTAATGAATTCCGGTATTGTTTAAGCTATAAGAACTATGCTGTGTTAAAGAAAAGCATACATTTATTTTTGTTTTAAATGTAGTTAAATTTCACTGTTCTTCCACAGGATTGTTGAACAGTTGATTGACTTATCTAGTTTTGTTCAAATGGCCAGTTTGGTTTTTAGTTGGCAAAAGTAAGCGCTACAAAAACTAATATGTATTTTTTACTTATAGTCAAACCCATTTAGTGCTACACGTAAGTAGCATAATAAACACTTGCTATGGATGCCAGATGACGGCCAAATTTTAATGTCATACATAATCATAAAATATAAATTTTTATAACTAGTGGTCGCCCGCGGCTTCGCTCGCGTTAATATTATAGCTATATTATAGCCTTCCTCAATAAATGACTATCGAACACAAATATAATTTTTAAATTTGAACCAGTAGTTTCTGAAATTAGCGTGTTTAACCAACCAACCATACAAACAAATAAACAAACAAACTCTTCAGCTTTATAATATTAATAATTTAGATATAATACATACGACTTAAACACAGAAAAACTTATGTTCATCACAAACATTTGCCCAAAACCACGATTCGAAGCCGTTACCTCTTAATAGCCAGTGGTCTGACCGATCGACCAAATGGGCTGTCAATATATTTATTATCTGCTACAGGCTACCGCGTCTAAATGCATATTTTACATACATACATCACGCCTATAACCCCGAAAGGGAGGGCAGGGGTGATCTAGCAGCCACGTTTCGACAATCATGTCAGATCCCATGTAATAGGTGGCGAGCCTATTGCCATTTATCGGGCACAAAAGTCGCTGTACATTGCTAGGTGGTATAAGAGGAACGCTGCTGCCCATTCCTCATCACTGATTTATCCTTAGTCGCCTTGTGCGACACCCACGGGAGAGATTTGGGGTGGTGACAATTGTATTTTACTCTGCCGTCACCACGCGGCCTAATGCATATGTTGCGGTTCGAAAATTGGATTACCAAGAACAGACATATCGATTTGACCTCTCCGTAAGTGAACACACCACGTACACGCGTGCAAAGGTCATGAATAATCAATTACGTTGAAATCAGCCACCAGATTGTTTCGCCGGCCCGGGTCAGCTTATTTGTTCCCACAATGATTTAGGTACTCAAAAAATAGCACAATGTTTATTTAATATACCATGTTTGTGAGTTTCGTTTGTTTCTTGAACATTGTGTAAAACCGTAGAAATTGTTTTATTAACTGTTGTCCGTTGTTAACGGTTATTCTTTTTTGTAGAAGTCAGATAATGTTCGTTAGATTATGTCCCGATGGTAATATGGATCGAACCAAAGTCCTCCTTTGAAAGAACTGGCATTTGAGTTGACGTATTTTTTTTATTAGGTACTAACTTTTTTATGATGGGTTCGATTTTAATTTTAACATTATATAAATGTTAGAAAAATTAGTACAAATATTTTGGAGTTAGAAAAAGAATTTCGAAAAATTATGATTCCCGCCTCAAGATCATAATTTTTTCGAAATTCTTTTTCTAAACACCAAAATCTTTGTTTTTTATGATGTGTTTGCTTGTTATAGTAAAGCCACGTGTTGTTATTACATGTTATTGGTGTACACATAAATCATGAAGACAGTGTAAGTATTGTATATGCTTAAGAGTCTGTGTTATGGAAAATAGTTGACGGATTTCTGACCATTCGCTCGGCCCGTCTGTAAAACATTTACATGGTACAAACAAGCGTTGCATTCAAGCACATATATTAGAAGATGAGTCGCTTCATCTTCAAAATATTTTTCTCAGTGTGTCTTAAGTAGCCAAACGATCTTAGCTATTGTTTGACTATCGAACTTTGTGTAGAGTATTATCTTTATTGTCAAAGGTTATCGATAACATTATGTATGGTGTAATAATTACAAATATTTAGGTACTACAGCTGATAACAAACATTTTTGGTAACGATGGTATCATAATAATAGTCTATTTTTAATATGTATTTCGTATTCCTAATATTTGTAGATTAGTAATGAGATAGATAAGTTTTCTCTGCACAATTCATTGTTTTGTGACTATTCTTACAAATAGGAGTAAAAATTTGTAAACCAACTTAAGCCAGGTGCTTCGTGGTCTTTGATTCAACTAATGGATATATGAATCTATACAAATAACCCAACATATTTAATCTAAGTAAATAGTACTGAATAATATACTTAACTTATAGAAAAGCAAAAAAGGGAAGTAGATTGGAACGATTTTGAAAAATTATGCCTTGAGGTTTAATTTTTAAATGAATCTATTTTTAATTAAAAACCTAATAATGAAAATATTCTCCATATAGCCTGTTACTAATCAAAGCCTCTACTAATCGCGCCTTTTGTGTCATAGTTGTTGTCTTATAGATTTTTGAGCTATATTTTATTACATTGTTTTTGATAAATTTATTTGTCCAGTCCAAACATAAAAAAAAATATTACAACCAAAATAAGTACATTGTTGTATGCATTACATAGCACGCTTTAATTGTAATTAAAACACGTTATACATGGACAGCACAACAACAAGACTTGTTTTTAAAGATATAAACGATATCTTTAGATAAATTATTCCAGTGAGAGTTTATCATTTTTCAGATTTGGCGCATATAATGCTTGCGCACGGTTCATACTGCGCACTTACGTGTGAATTTATGATTCTGTAACCGAAAAGAGCGCCGAACCTGGCGACTTTTTGTCAACAACATATATTGCTTCCAATAATTCCATAAAACTTTTTCACAAAATTAATCTTTATTGAGCTCAGAGAGAAAGTTTCATTTCCAGTAAAAAAGTTCAACAAAACATCTAATTGTGTACTTGACGTTCGTATGAATTTCTTAAGCGTGTTTAATCTGATATCGTAATACTTTGTTCAAATTCCGCTATCAAGTCAACAATTATTTTTACAATATAAGTAAACAGGATAAATATAATCACTGCTAGTAGAGTAATTAGACATAATCGATTGTCAATTATCTACGACAAGAAAAAATAAGAGAGGCTGTCTATTATGAGTTTGTTCAATTCAAGGGATCGGTCGAATAACACTCGCCTGTGGCTAAAAACTAAAGCAAATCATCCATAAATTTAAGAACGAAGTAAAACCAAAACATAATTGGCTGCCAATGGTTTTCAGAAGATGTCGAAAAATAATGTTTAGAAAAAAGTGTTTTAGATATATTTATAGACCAGTTCGTGGGAGGCAAATGTGTCTTAAATTCGTTAAACGAAAAAGTTCAAACGACTTTTGCCACTTTTATAACGATTTAACTTGATTTGAAAACCCTAAAATCAGCAAACTAATAAGCCGAAATAAGAATATTTGTAATAATAAACAATACCAAATTGAAACAACCAAAATATGATGGAGTCACGGACATAACATAAAATATACATACAATATTTACGCATAGCCAGTATTTATTAAACCTTAATTACTAAATTACAAGAATGTCGATTAAACAAAACTTTCGCAACAATTAATAGTCAATAAAAATTATAAAAGAACTTACCTGATTCCGTATTGTGTCGTGCATTTTGCTAACAATATATCAGGTTATAAGTGTAGTAACGTCCAAACTTGTGCCAGTGACAAGAAACAAAACACAACTGCCTCGACTCGGTCAGGTCCGGATTGCAAAACTGCTGCTATGTTACATGACTCCCCCGCCGTGATCCAAAATACCGCATCCAACGCAAGTCTGATTCAACTTTCTTCCATAAATATACGTAGCGACCGTTCGATGGAATGCGTGCGTCAACTGAAAGTCACAAGAGCATAGTCTGCGCTTGCGCCTCGATGACGCATCTCGGGGCGAGGGCGCGTTTGACAACATCTGCGAACGATTGACGTTACACACGCGGCTTGCCCAAGCAATATTCAACTCTATTTATTTAAAATTATGACTAGCGACATATAAATTTGGCTCTTAGTAATCGCAAGAAAATTTTCACTCACTTGCCATAACATTCGAATAATCGTGATACATATGTACATTAGGTAGAGGCAAATGCATGCGAAGCGGTGCAAACACTAATTTGATTTATAGGAATAGAGCAATTATAATTGATGAAAGGTGATCATGAGTTGCCGATGTGTTTTACCTATGCCTATAATTATTACCATAAAACACAGAAAGTATTGTATTTTGAATATTTATCCGACATGGGGTTATTATTTCCTATTTTTATCAAATGTTTTATTGGAGTATTCGGCAAAAACATATGAAACAAATGAATTTGACATTTTGCGACGGGTGATTGGTAGAACACAAACTCACGGTACCTACCAATCTCAGATAGCTTATATACCTAGGTACTGGTTTCAAATAAGATTCACCAACCAAGATTTTGATTTCTTTATTCCTAGAATATTCCCACAATTCATTAAAATTTCGAGCATTATTTTTTTTTACATTTTTGTAGCACGTCTCACGTTTAACAATAACATGTCATGTTTTTGATATAGAGGGAGGAGGGCTATCTGTTTCTACTATTAGAAATATTTTTACTCAGCATTTGTTTGGTATCATTTTTACGCTTAGTTTCTTACTAAGCAATAAAAATATGAATGATTACTTAAAGAAATAGAAGATAAGAAAGAGGACATACCGTCGACTGCTCTGTACCGTAGAGTTTGAAGTGTCTGCCAGAATTTCAACAGCAAAGTCGAGGAATTACGATGCTGCATTGTTCTACGCAACCGGTGACACTATTGACTATTGATGATCTCTACATTACACAAAGTAATTAAAACTCCAATAGCGATGATAGAGAACAGCTTCAACATCCCGTCCTCTTTAAATTAGAAGGCCGTTAGACCAAAACGTAGAAATGTCTAATTTTAATGAATTGAGCAGCTAAGATATTTTAATTTTAACACACATCAAACTAAAAAATGTGGTTTCGCATATTACGTGAATTAATTTTGTAATCGTTAGTCAGGTAACTACCCTTGAATGTCTTGATAACTTTGGGACTATCGGTAAGATGATACTTAGATAATTTTAAAATGTATCACATTGCATTAAATACCAAAATTGCCCAATTGAGGTTAACGATTTTCTAGTTAAAGGACGGCAGCACAGAACTAGGGTAGAACGACACTCATAATTCAGTCGATGAAGTGCAGGTTCATATTCACAAGGCAAAACCACAGTACAATACCCAGAACAGTAGTTTATCTGCGGCCTGTCGGCGAGTTATTAGCATACTCTTGCGACGTTAGGGTTGTAACTAACGTTACACTTAGTTACAACTACGTTAGGGTTGTAACTAAGTGTAACGTATAATGTAATCCATCGTGTAATGTAACACGAATTCTACGTCAGGACGGCACTAAGAGCATTACATGTAACCGTCCTTACGTAGAACACTTGTCTGAATCCGGCTTAAAGCGGCGGGCGGCTGTGAGCGCAATATTTGCCGGGAGGAACGAGTAGCGAGGGAAAGTGCAATCCTTGTACACGCTACGCGCGATCACACCGAGCCCTTATGGCCCCGTATTTTATGTTAATGTGTGCGTTACTTCGTGCCTACACGGCACCGAGTACGAAAGCACACATTCTAATGGGCAGCGGCAAGTTTGTATGAAGACGTATTACTGTTCTGGGCATACTGTGGCAAAACTGTGCTGCCAGTTCGTTCATTAGCGGTAATGAGTGCTTATTAGCGTTCGTCTGTAAGGCTGGATGCAAACGTACATTAAGGCAATATTTGCCTTTGTCCAGGATCATTTCTAATTATTAAGCACTATTGCTAATGGCACCGGCATTGGACAGAAATCTGATAAAGCGTTTTTTCATATTATTAATCCGATAAGACTTTTCCGTGACATCTCGAAATTAATTAACGGACGGACTCGGTGTCGAGATTAGCCTTTGATATCGCCAGATATTAATTAGTGGTAACCCGTAAAAGCAAATGAAAAGTCTTCTATGCTGGCCGGGGAGCGAAAAAATAGCGTAGAATAGGCCAGCCCCATTGGGTGTCGTAAATGTCGACTATGGGAGATTGCCCGGTGTATACCAGTAAGCACCTTGGGGCACCCAAATAGTGGAGGGCAAACTACCAACAACAGCATACCCAAAGAGGGTTGGTGTCAGGCGGCCGGCTGTAAAACCTAAGCCAAAACCTTGAGCAGTATGGATTGGAATAATATCATTCCAATCACTCTCTTCGTTGATCGGTCTCTCGACATGGTCCGTTCCGTCTCCTTTCTATACATTCGATCATCACTAGCACCCTTAGATGTGATGGATGATATCACACCGAAGGGTGCGAGTGGTCAAAAGGGTGGATGGCTTGATGACGTCTGACTGATATGAATGGAACAGGATACATGCTGCGCCGACCCCAGATAGAGCGAGAAAAAGAACCCGTGAAAAGAAATATTGTCCCGTGATGGCGGAGCAGAATACACTTACCCCCCATCTTTTCCGAGGGTCTCGTATAAGGCGATTAAGGGTAAAGACCGATGAGTAATGACCAGCAACGTTTCTCTTATACCATCTAGCAATCTACTGCAACTTATGTGCCCGATAGCGAAACCAGGATAACATTTTTTCATACATACATAAATCACGCCTATATCCCCGAAGGGGTAGGTAGAGGTGAACAGTAGGTGGCGAGCCTATTGCCATTTATCGGGCACAAACTCATAACATTTATTCAGTTTATCCATAAACCTTTTGCAATAAGCCCTTACCTAATTTCATTAACACTGCCCTAAAATGGTTTCCTATTTCATCTCATGTTCAGCATTCCGCATAATGAATAAGCTTAGAAGTTGTATAAGATATAAATAATATAAGAAAGCTATGATATACTTAGCACAAGGATCGTGTAGCTCAGTGTACACGTGTATTGTAGACGAGGCGTATTTTCCTCGTAAATATATATATCAAATAACATTATCAGTTCCATTAGGTTTTTTTAAATGACTGTAATAAAATCCACGAATATTTTTAAAAACATGTAACTCTAAGTCAAAGACCTAGAATATTTTTTTCCCTGCTGGCAACACACGGCTATTGTAAAAGTATACTTACTAGTGATATTATAAAAATCTTTTGAGCGGTATCCTTGTGGAACAAAGGGGCACCGGGGTATCTAAGTTGGACACATTACGCCCGCCATTCTTTCCCCTACTCATTATCCAGTGTACAGTTATCCGAGAAACTTCCGTTCCCATTCGGAAAGTGGGTAAAACGCGAGGAAACATGGATCGGAAATTGGCTGTCGGCAGGAGCAGGAGCTTTGTAACTTGGCCACTTTATTGCACCCAGAGTACCTAATGACGAACGCTAAGAATAACGTCAAAATTGTCTTCAAAGCCTTTATTTATCTATTAAAAGATTTTCGAGAACTTTATGGATGGCCAGATGGGATTTTAATTACTCATCATCGTTTTGACCTTATCCAATTTCATTTGGGATCGGCACAATAATGCTTTTCTCTCCAGTTAGCTGTCATATCTCACCGTTCACTCCCTTTATATTCAGGTCATTGCATGTCTCACGTAATCCATATTTTCAGCGGTCTTCCTCTTTTACTCCATGCTTTTGACTCTTTTAGCCACATGCACATTAGTTACATTATTTGGTTTTTCCTTCTAAGTCGTAGATAACGCTGCTGATAGGAAGACCAGCCTCATAGCAATAGACTACCATATTTGGGTTCAAGTACAAAGTGGTAGTTCGATGGAAATAGACATAGAATTTCATAAAATATTTATCTATTTTAATTGATTATTATTCGTATTGAGTAGGCCGCCAACTGAAAAAAATTAAAAACAAACCAAATTTTTAATTTTAATAGTTATTTGTTGTACGTGAGTGCAAAGTTGTTTTTTAACCGCGTGCTCAATTTTGATGACCGAGCTAGCGAAGGATTCTAAAATTGAATCACGAGCGTAGCGAGTGATTTAAAAATTAGAATCCTGAGCGATAGCGAGGGAAACAAAAGAGCACAAGGTGAAAAATCTTTGTACTCGAGTGCAACACTTTTCATCCTCCCCAACGAGGAAATTGCAAAATACAAAAAAAAAAATAATCACAACAGTTTCTGTTTTCACCCAGAAACTTCCACAACACCCTCCCATTAACCCAAACACACTCTCAACACCCACCCAGAAACACCCACAACATTCACACCCATCCACTCAGACTCACCCAAAAACACCCATTTACACCCACAAAACACCCATTTACCCAGAAACACCCAAAAAACACCCATTCACCCAGAAACACACACAAAACACTCATTCACCCAGAAACACCCACAAAACACCCATTCACCCAGAAACACCCACAAAACACCCATTCACCCAGAAACACCCACAAAACACCCATTCACCCAGAAACACCCACAAAACACCCATTCACCCAGAAACACTCACAAGACACCGATTAACCCAAAAACACCCACAAAACACCCAATCACACCCAAAAAACACTCAATCACCCAGAAACACCCAAAATATTCACCCATCCATTCAGACACACCCACAAAAACCCATTCACCCAGACACACCAACAAAACACCCATTGACCTAGACATACCCTCAAAACACCCATTCACCCAGACACACCTCCAACAGCCACCCATCCACCCAGCCACACCAGCAACATTTATCCAGACACACCTGTAAGTCCCTAATAAAAATTACCGTCCCTAATGGAGTTTCGAGACGGTCAATCAGCTTGAGTCAAGCACGTTGATTTTCTGTATGTTTTTGTTCCGTTGCTAGCGTAAACAAATCAAACAGACCTAAAAAGCGTTTAAATGCTTGACTTAAGCATCCAGCAAGCGTTGTAGACGATCAAAATGTTTAAAGCAAGATTGACGCCAAGCTTATTCTTGTTCCGTCACGGAACTCCTAGGTTTTAACAAATTTGTGACGTGAAAAGAAAATGGCGCGCGCAAAGCAAATTACAAAAAAAGTACACCAAGAAGGTTCCGAGTCTGAGTTTTTAACAAATTAAAATAGGTTGCATGACAATTCCGGCACCATAGAGGTAGAAATAAATATGTATAATGATGTTTTGAATTCACAAACTCATTGCACACGATGTTCTAAATTCAAATTTACTTTAACCTCTAGAGGATAAAAACGGCTTTTGCACTCAGATATCGAAGAGCAAAAACGCTTTTTCCGAGATGGTGGGATGAAAATTACTTTATTCGGTGGGTAAATAAATTGCCTCTAGTCATATTTTTAAATAACTAAACATTTCAAAGTTATTGTACGAAGCGGGATGCAATATTGGAAATGGGATTAACATGAACCACCTAAAAACCATTAAAATATTCCATTTTATTCGATACTACCATGTTTGTGTGTTTAGCGTTGTTTTCATAACTAGAATCATAAATATTGGACTATTATTTACATACGGTTTGAAAAAGTTGTTTATATAACTATTGATTTGATTGGGGCCGTTGGGGCTGTCCGACAGATTTGTTATTTGTTTGTTCGAATAATTTCAGTTATGGTAAACAAAGGAATTAAATATGAACATGTAAAATAGATCAGATAATTGTCCAACGCCCTCATGTACCTTTATCATTCTTTCACGTTATCTTATTCACTGAAACATACAATGTAAATCAACTTTATTAATGTAATAATAATTGTCTTTAATAATACCATGTGCACAAATAACTGATGTTACGTTATGTTACGTTACGTTACGTTATGCACAAATATCTTAAGGGTATGATTTACTTAAAAAAACAATAACTCTTTTGTACGTTCAACAAGTTTCTGTTTTGCAAAGTTGTGTATTTCACGTAGGTGTAAATCTTACATAAAGTCTTTGTTACGGAATTAGATTAGTAGTAGTGATTAGTCATACATTAAGCCGTTCCCTGGACCATTACGACCCACCACGCTGGCCCATTGCGGATAAAGAGAGATGCGACCGAAACTACAGCTTAACGTCTTTTTCCTAAGAACAGAGGAACTCGAAGGGTATAAATATTTTTGGATAGACGCATCCAATGACCGAGTATCAAGCGGGTAGCAAAATAAACCACGCCATGTAGTAACAAACATAATGCAGCACGACAGCATATAGAAATATTGCATCGATCTGAAATAATTTAGGACCTCCCTGGTCCAGTGGAAAGGACAAATAACATGTGGCCTAGAATGGGTATATAAAAAGTTGTCCAGTCGAGCCGTTCCAAACCTTAGTAAGCTGACGTATTAACACATACTTTTTTCTGTGACCAATTACCTAACTTTGTGACGAATGTTTATGTGTTATTAGGATGATAGCTGGGACGCATGGTTAAACATGCCGGGTTGTTGGCCAACAAAACAAGAGTAACCTACGACATTTTGTTCGCCCTATTGAGAGTTAAATTCCTCAGCTTTTTATCATTTCGATTTATACAGAAATGACGTGTGACGTGACCGTGTGGTAACGGCAGAGGAGAATATAATTGTCGACACCGCTAGCTCTCTTGTCGGAGAGATAATATAGCTGCGGGCCTAGCACGGGGTCGTGGACAAGTCTCTCTCCACCACTTGACAGTGTTTTGTTGCGGGATTTAGTGGGTGTTAGAGCGAGAGGAGAAGATTTTCTGTCCCCCAAAAGAGATGTGTCCACGTCACGTGCTACGGGGGCTGGAGTGCAAGCACTAGAACAGCTACTATAATAATACCAGCATTTCAGGATCAAAATTACTGTGATTAAAGTTCCCGGTGAAAAGAGATAGGCTTCATCCCTATTATATACCTGAAATAAGCTGACGAAATGTGGGTGTCACACGTCTGCCTAAAAAGTATGGTTTGCGTATGTATCTTATATTATACCTCATCATAATTATCTAAAAACTATTTTCTAAAGAACCTCAAGTAGTCTAAATTATAGTTGGTCCTCGTCCATACGTATTGAAACGTTTTGTAAGCTGTACATAAATATTTCAGATTTTCACAATCGAACGAGGTGACGACAAAAAAAATAGGTAAACTTGGAACTCACGCACACTCGACAGTATCACACTCGCCAAACGAAGTGACGAACTTCCGGAGCACGGAAAAACTTTCAGAGCAAACTCGATTTAACATGTTTTGACGGTCGGCTTGGTCGAATGCTCAAATCGATGGGTATTGGCCAAGAAGTCCCGGGTTCGAATCCAGGCAGGGGAAAATTTTGTAATGAATGCAAATATTTGTTCCCGAGTCATGGTTGTGTATTACATTTTCAACATTTATATACATAATTATTACGATATTCAAAATATGTCCGTCATCTAGTATTCATAACACAAGTGCTTAAGCTACTTACTTTGGGCTAGATGATAGTTGTGAGTGTAGAAATATTAATATTTATTATATATTTATATTTTTGGTCACCCATCCTATGACCGGCAGAAGTGACTATCGCTTAGTTTACGCAATAGCAGCAAGAACGCGCTAAGCCACCGCGTCATCAAGCCCCTCCTTATTGGTATACGTCTTACAAACTCTGTTAAACTAAGGTAGCGTTCTTTAGTTTCTAGCTTCCGCACTTAGAGACGTCAAATAACGTTGATGAGTACTTAACGTCAAAAAATGACAATTCAAAACTAGTCGCTATTCTTGCCGAATCTATGGTCTAGATTTAAATGAAAATTTTTGACATTAAATACTCATTAAAGTTAATTGACGTCTCTGAGTGCGGCAGTAAGACTTTCAGGGATCTTTATGTGCAATGTAAAGTCCTTACTTAATATTAAGGCTTTGTTTATTATTCCTCAAGAGTTCTATGCCCTCGGGCCGTTTGCACCCCTTTCTGTTTATCTGCCTCAAATAGGCTTAAGTATATTTCGTAATAATAGCTACATAAACATGTTTACTTAACAAAGCTCTCGACTTGTTCCATCTTCATCATTCGTCAACCAATTAGAAGATACTCAAACAGCTATCGGGGCTAGACGATTTAATCCATTTAAATCGCTTGATCGTTCTAAAAACGAAGCAAGCTTCTGAATTGCGTAAACGTAATAAATAAGCAAATTTGGAATGTTAAAATATGGAACCCAGCAATGTACCCGATAAATGGCAATAGGCTCGCCACCTATTACATGGGACCTAATATTATTGGCGAAACGTAGGTGCTAGCTCACCTCTGCCTACCCCTTCGGGGATATAGGCGTGATTTATGTATGTATGTATGTAACTTAGGACCCATGTAATAAGTGGCGAGCCTTTTGCCATATATCGGGCACATAAATCGCAGTATATTGCTAGGTGGTATGAGAGAAATGCTGTTGCCCATTACTCATCGTCATCGCTGGCCTTACCCTTAGTCGCCTTGTACGACACCCACGGGAGACATGGGTGTGGTGACAATTGTATTCTGCTCTGCTGTCACCACACGGCTTATAATTTACATATTATATAAGCCGAAACATACCGTGTAAATACGTGTATAAGACACGAAAATACTGTGTATGATTCGGTTCATTAGATGGGCGAGTTGTGGAGTACCTACAAGTCATAATTCGTCGACATAATGCATTATTTACACATTATGCATGTCAAAAATTTAACTACAATAATTTACCAATAGATTTTGACATTTGTATGAAACTCTTTGTAAGTGGCACTATAGTAGTAATGTTTATTCAAGAATCTATGATGATGAACGTACATCTTAATACCCTCTATGTTAGAACTTGCAAAGAATCTTTGTGAATAAACATTTTGATTTGGGAATTCAACAATAATTCGGCCTTATAAAACTTTAGAGTTTGACGACAGCCTTCCTTGAGAGTGGCTTTTAATGTATTAAAATACTAAACAATAAAATTCTTTAAATTTTCTAAGTAAGTTCTATTTCTTTGGTATCGAACCTAATAAATAGACTTATAAGTTAAAAATTATTACAAAGAAATAGAACTTGAAAAACTCATTAGACGTTTCCCGCATCAAGACAATATTTTTTTTCTAAAGTTCATCGTAATCATTCATCTTTTCTTTGCAATACCTTTTTGTAATAAGCTTGTTAACATTTCTAATCTGAAAATTAAACTAAAATGTTTCAGTAACAAAATTATATGAGGCAGGTGGCAAAATCTTTGACAATTGTCTGAAAGTCTAGCCAAAGAAGTACATTATAACGAACAGGGGCCTTACCACCAACTCTAAACGCGACTCAATTCCGATTGTTAAAGTGAGACAACGCTATAAGTCGAGTAGAGCGGCGTCCCGTTTTGTCACCCGCGTTTGCATCGCACTAATACTTCATGGTACGGCCACTGTAATGAAACTGTGGCAGATACCTAACGAACATTTGTAACTAGTTGAATTTTAGAATTATTGTATCAAATGATTTAGCAGGCATTAAAGGATTTTTATAAACAAGCAAAGCTTCTTATAGCAAACATTTTGAAGTTTTTCAGTGACTTTATAAACATTTTTTAAACTTCTATACCGCGTCTTTCACAAACCACGCGCTGTTAAAACCACTAGTTTCGTTTCGGTAACGGCCTGGCTGCTACTTACCTCCATATTGTCAACATTATTACAACGTTAAACCAATCAATAAATACTACTCAAAAGTAAACCTAACTTTGTCCATGTCGAATAAACGATGGCCTCTCACTGCTGATAAAGGTTGTATTGTATCTACAGCACGTTCAATGATGACGTGCTAGCAAAATAAGACTGATAAATTGCAAGAAAAGGTGTCATTTAGTTTTATTGAGATTATGTATATTTATTTTCACTTCTTTATGCTCTGAAAGTGCTTATTTGTGCAGGATATAGGCTGCACAAAATCGAATTTTGTGCTCTAGAGCATTAACGTATCTACTCATAAATGTGTCTATATTCAGGCAAAGAAAATGAGCCATGCAGCCAAACACATTATGAAATTCAGAGATAGAATTTGTTATTTTTTAATATTTACTTAAATTTATTTGCCTGTTTTTAAAGACAAAAGATATTAAAATATTAATTCAAGTAGGTACGGTAGGTGATAAAATTAATTTAAGAAATTTAATATTTCAAAATTAATTTATTACTTGGCTGTATAGGTCTGCAGCCCAAGCCTAATATCAATGGGAAAAACAATTTCCTTCAGTATTCAAAACTGTACTAATAGGTTGGTGAAAAAGTTTCTTCGCATTTTTTAAGAAAATTCAAAAATTTTTTTAATATAGTTTATTTATATTTCACTAAAGTATGTAGGTACCATTTTGTTCGATAACTTTTTGCCATCTTGTAGGTAGGGACATGATCCCATTGCTATAGAAATTTTGGGACTTCTGGTCAAAATACCGCGACAAGTGGTTTTGGCAGTCCTCTCGTGATGTTAACCTGACACTGCCTAAAGAATTCTGAAGAGACCGAAACAGGTGGAAATCTGAAGGTGCAAGGTCAGGACTATACGGCGGATGCATTAACACCTCCCAGCCAAACTCTCTTAATTTTTGCTGAGTGGCTAAAGATGTGTGAGGTCTAGCGTTATCATGATGAAAAACCACACCCCTTCTGTTGATTAATTCCGGCCGCTTTCTCTCAACTTCTTGCTTTAATCTCATCAGTTGTTCGCAGTAGAGTTCAGAATCGATGGTCCTGCCTGGTGGTAACAGCTCATAATGAATAATGCCCTTCCAATCCCACCACACACACAGCATCACCTTGTTGCGAGTTAACCCGGGTTTCGCCACAGTCTGTGAAGCCTGACCGGCCTTTGACCACGACCTTTTTCGCACGTTCTTGTCGTACGTGATCCACTTTTCATCACCAGTTATCAGCTTCTCACAAATGAGTACACGGTTCATTAGGTTTCTTTCAGTGAGCTCGTGAGGTACCCAAATGTCGAGCTTTTTTGTGTACCCAGTTTTTTTTCCAATGCGCCAAAACTGTTTTGTGGTCAATTCTCAGTTCTTCAGCTACGTCGTTACTACTGACATGCCGATCTTGCTCCGCTTTTTCAAAAATGGCATCCATTTTATCTGTAACAGGGCGACCAGAGCGACATGCATCTTTGACTTCAAAATTTCCGGATTGAAAACGCTTAAACCAAATTTGTGCTACTCTCACAGACACTGCACTAGGTCCATAAACATCGCAATTTTTTTTCGCGGCTTGCGTTGCATTTTTACCTTTTTTGTAGTAAAATTTTAAAATGTATCGAATTTCTTCATTAGATCTTGGCGGTACGAAAAATAAATGAAAATCACACATTTTCCTAATTTGAATTTGGAATTATGTTCTTTAAAATTTAAACTTTTAATGATACCAAAACCAGATAGATACAAATAGTATAGCCAAAGAGATTTTATTATAAGTTTATACATACTATAATGCGAAAAGACTTTTTCCCCAACCTAATAATTTTACTTAGAATTTTAAGAATTATTACGATAAACTACTGTTTTATTTCCTCGCAATCTATGTGAAAAGCAGAGTTTCTAGCTCGTCCACAAAACCATTTTCATCCTCGATTCGTTTTGTGCACTTGATGGAAAATCTACTGTTAATCAAAGGCTGCGAAAGCAGTTATAATTAAAAATGATAAGCAAAAAGTTGACACTCAAATTATGATGTAACAGTGTAGATGTAAAAGATGTAGTCAAAAGTTTAAAGTAAATGTTAACTCTTAATTTCTATCTGGTAGGTCCCTGGGACTCGGGAAAACTTTCAGCGCTCATAAAACCGTTAGTTTTTGGATTTACATATTGTGCGTTCTAGTACCTTAACGAAATGATGATTATCCAACGCGGTGTTGATATTATTGTTGCCACTTACCTATGTAGACGCAAAAATCTACTTGAAATTACACGACACTCTGTTCTACTAACAAGTAATTAGGGACAACAACAACAACAAAACAAAAGCTCGAGCAGTGTATCAGACAATGCGTGTTCCGTATTCGTAAATAGAGCTGATGCAGGCTTTAGTTTAAGTGCTCAGGGCGGGCCTTGCCTGAACATAGCGTAACCGAGAGCTGGATCTACCTTAAAGCAGCGTATGCGTTAAATAGTTTTTTATTTCTTTCGTTTTTTCGCCATCCTATTGTATAGCCAACATAATGTGCTGCCCCCTAGCCAAGTGGCCAATCTATCGAACGCATATAATACACAATGTATGAAACTGATGTATTACATAGAAAACAAAACGTAGGTTTTATACTTTTGTTTTCTATGCGTTCATATATTAATAAATACTAAGCTACTTGGCTAGGCACCCTGTTATACTTTCACGAGCACTATACATTTGATATACAACAACTTTACGGATTTAACTGGAGTGTATTTTCTACCTGTTGGTGACGGTAAAGCAGAATACTATTGTCACCACCCATAGGAGAGATTCTACGGGTATCATACAAACCCGGATGTTAAGAGTCTTCAGGAATAAATAGGCGTGTTTTATGTATGTATGTATTTTTGATGTTAAGCGATCAAAAAATGGGGATATAAACAAAATATGTTATCATCAATTATACACGCGACTTAATTCCGTTAAGTTGTTTTATTTCAAAAACTCTAAGTTTGTAGTATAGTTCGCGAATGTGAAATTGCATTAACAAAGATTGTAACAGAATTCCAAAAGCGCATACTCTAAACTTTAATGCAAACTTCCTGTATGTATGGAACTTAGTCGATGGTATCTAAAATGATTATGATTAACAATATAACGTATGAAGTTCATAAAAAAAATCTATTAAATAAAAGTTTGTCTGTAAAGTAGCCCATAGCAGATGCCATAGAGCGAGAGTGAAACTTAAAAATGTCTAAATCCACCGAAAAAGGTTTGTATCCGCTTCCACCAGGCGCCACCACCGAAATCGCTTGGCTTATTACAAATTGACAACGGAACCCCGGAACCGAATAGTTTCCGACCGAAAATCACCACAGCACTCCAGGATGGAACGGTGCAAATACGCAGACGCGAGGAGAGAGCCTCCACCGGGCGGGGAGCCGCCCTGCCAGCCGCCCGCCGAGCCTGCCGCCTGCCTCGTCCTCAAACCAGCCGCCACTCGCCTCGGGAACGGTTGTCCGGGTATACAGTTCGCCCTCCGAGAAACTTCCCTCAATTCGCGGCTATTTGTAAAGCAGCCGCGGTGCCTATTTCGGTGCCGCGCAATCTTTCTTCGCTGACCGGGCTCTCAAGAAAACTCTTTGCTGGTGGTGCTAAAATAAATCACCAGGCCTTCGGGCTTGTGTGCCGCGAGTTTTAAGATGTCTCTCGTCGTGAAACTGTACCAGTTCAAAATAATCAAATGTAAAACTGAGAAGTTTGTGAGCGTCGAGTTTAGAGGTAAGTATAACTTAATTATAAGTTTTAGAAAATAAATACACACGACATCATAATAACCGAGGCGGGCGTTTTCTACATCTAAATCTGTTCAAATTTATTTAAGACATTTAAAAAAATTAGAATTGCTTATTTTAATATAGGTAAATGGACTTCAAGGTAGCAGCGTACTCTTTTGTAGTTTAACATAATGTGCAAATAGCGAAATTAAGATCTCGGCGAAAGTTTACTTCACTGCGTTAGCATAAAGCCTGGACAATTTTATAAATATTGCTTTTATGCATTTTTTTCGTGGACACTGCAATAATTAGTTAAAGATAATTCCCACAGGCATTATTAACTTTCTACACTTTATATTTATTTATGTATATAACTTTTCTATCTTGTTTGTTAATCTGACGGAGGCAATATTAATTCAGTGGGATTTCTACTTGTTGCTGCGCGAAACAAGAAGTAGCTCTGGCTTAAGCGTGAAATACTTTCGAAATGCTCTAATATTTTCTAATGGTGACTTGTGATAACTGAGTATAATATTATTTCTGCTTTTTACACGACGAGCTTGCTTATCAATTTTTTAATATAACAATGCCTAGAAATGCTTAGGGAATGATAAAAAAAAAATTGTAGAAAAACCCGTGTACTCGGAATTAATAAATTAAAATTGCAATAAAAAGAATCTTACTCAGTTATTTCTTGTAAAATAACAAACAATGCGCTGGCTTTAAAAATGAGCAGAAAAATTCATGTAGCGGTTTTCTTTAAACAATTGTAATTTTTTTTTGTACTAGGTTCTTAACAGGGCTGTTGACTTTCATTCAAGTTAACTAAACTCAAATGAAAGTCAAACAACCCCGTTAGGTATGATTATACGGTTGTAAAAATTGTAGAACAAAGGATGGTTTGGTAATTTTAATAGGGAAATTAAATGGCCATTAATAATTTATTCATGAATACCCGATGGTACTAAATAATTTGCCTCCAGGCTATTTCTTGCATTGTAAGTATGTAAGTGTATTGCTTAAAAAATTTTGACGTCAAAAAATTATATAAAACTTATTATAAATTATGCGGTCTACTAAAATATTGTCAAAATAAATATTAAATATATATAATATTTTTTGTTAATTTATTGACATTCTTTCACACTTTTCTGTTTTAAAACTTGTATTAATATTCATTAACACAATCTTATATTCTCTCACACTCATAATTATTAATACACTTCAAGTAATACATTTGCCGTGTGGTGACGGCAGAGTAGAATACAATTGTCACTACCCCAAATCTTTCCCGTGGGTGTCGTACAAGGCGACTAAGGATAAATCAGTCATGAGGAATGGGCAGCAGCGTTCCTCTTATACCACCTAGCAATGTACCTACTGCGACTTTTGTACCCGATAAATGGCAATAGGCTCGCCACCTATTACATGGGACCTATCATAACTGGCGATACGTGGGTGCTAGTTTACCTCTGCCTACCCCTTCGGGGATATAGGCGTGATTTATGTATGTATGTACGTAATACATGTCATATTGACACCCATACAAAATTACAGTTTTATTCTGACTTTACATTCACGCTTATGGTAACCAAGAGAATGGCTTTACATAATTATAAATCAATTAGACAAATTTCGTTCACTAGATCAAAAATCATTACCATTAGTTAGATCGAATAAGAAACTGTTATAGTAATTTCTTATATCCTGGTGTTTTTGTGAGAATGTGTCACATTAACTGTTTGTTTTAATGTGTACACAGTTACTGTATTTTAGTGTTTCTTCTCGCTAATTAAGTATTTATAATAAAATGTGTTTAAATAAATATCGGTTACAAATAGTGGGCGTCAGTTGGTTGAAATAATGGCGATGGTGATGAAATAAACACTCATTCAAGAAATGATTTGAACTCTTTCATATTTTAAATATGCACAAATTACAAACCTACATAGATTACTAAGGATTTTGCAATAAAAAAATTGACGCTTTCATCTCACGGCTTACACAAACTTTAGCAGGTCAGATTACATTAAGTCACTTCAAAGAAAATCCTTATTGCGGTTAAAAAAGGAGAATCTTAATGTACACTCCGAATTTTGCTGCCATAACTTACAAATAAAATGGCGACATGGCCACAGGTAGACGGCTTAACGAAAATTTCTATTAATTACTATATCAATTTCAAAAACTTTTCAAAGGCCTGTGGAATAAGCCCATATAGTTGAAGCGTAGAGCGTAAATATGTAGGACGCATTTACTCAGTTAGTTTAATGAGCACCAATGACACTTGGGTCACTGATTTACTGCCGCACTCAGAGACGTCAATTAACTTTAATGAGTATTTAATGTCAAAAATTTTCATTCAAATCTAGACCATAGACCCGGCAAGAATAACGACTAATTTTGAATTGTCATTTTTTGACGTTAAGTACTCATTCTCGTTATTTGACGTATCTGAGTGCGGCAGTAAGTTAAACAACATCCTTATATGAGGAGTTCATCCGTTAACGTAAGTTAACCTGCATAGTCAGAGGGCGATCATCAGATATTTTTATACTTTGGGATGCTGGGTTTTCTTTGTTTTAATGATTTTACCACTCACCGTTCACTGTCAACTGAGGTTGCCCATTATCATTTTGCGTCTATAATAAATCTATAAATGTTGTTGACAAATAAGAGGATGACCTACAGTGTGTTTCAGTCATGATCTTCCTTTATCATGTAATTTTTGGAGTAAGTATAGTATGTCCAAAATTTTATTTTATTAGCGGATTAGATGAAAAAGCTCAACCGTGGTTTTTTATTGACATGTGGCCGTGTGGTGACGGCAGAGTAGAATACAATTGTCACCACCCCAAATCTCTTCCGTGGGTGTCGTACAAGGTGACTTTGGATAAAACAATGATGAGGAATGGACAGCAGCGTTCGTCTTATACCTACTACACCTAGCAATATACTGCGACTTTTGTGCCCGATAAATGGCAATAGGCTCGCCAACTATTACATGGGACCTGACATAATTAGCGAAACGTAGGTCCTAGTTCACCTCTGCCTACCCCTCCGGGGATATAGGCGTGATTTATGTATGTATGTATGTTGTATAATATGGTCTATCGAGCTACCTAATTTTTCCCATGTAATTAAAAAGTAACGCTGTATAAATAAATTACAATTTCATAAAGTCATAGATTGTCCGAAAAAGATTAAATTCATTATACAATTCTGAAAAATTGAGCTGAAACTTACTCTTTAGGCCTTTAACTCTATCCAAATAACCATGCATAAAACCCTTAAGCGCTCATCCATATAACTTTATGTTTAAAACGTCGAGACTTTTAGTTTAGATTTTTGTGCTGAAAAACGAATGGTTAGAAATATAAGTACGTAAGCACAACTAAAGCCGATACACGAGTACACATAAAAATTCCGTGAAATTGAAGAACATTTTCTCAAAACAATGTATTATTAGACCTTAACTTTTTGTAATAACACGAGATGTTACGACCCCCGCAATCACCAAAGTTGGGGAAGAAGTTAGCGATTCGGTTTTTGTACTAACTCAGTAAGCGTGTTCTTGGGCTTCAAATAAATTATATTCATTGGCTCATAACAATGTTGTCAATAGGCTTCCGTATTCGCTTTTGTTCAGCCTCAGGCTATTAAAATTACACGTGTTTTGAAAGATCGGTGCGTAGGATACAGACCTATTTTAATAAGTGTACCTACTTAGTTCTCGAGCTTCACATTCATTCGATACAAATCATTAAATCAACATGTAAAAAGAAAAGGATTTGTCATCCCCCCATCTCGGAAAGAGCGTTTTTGCTCTTCGATATCTGAGTGCAAAAGCCGTTTTTATCCTCTAGAGGATAAAGTAAATTTGAATTTAGAACATCTTGTGCATTAAGTTTGTGAATTCAAAACATCCATGAAGGTGGAATTAAATAGGTTAAACCTATTATCATTTGAAATTATAATGCAACCTTTTTTAATTTGTGAATAACTCAGACTCGGAAACTTCTTGGTGTACTTTTTTTGTAATTTGCTTTGCGCGCGCCTTTTCTTTTCACGTCATAAATTTGTTAAAGCCTTAGAGTTCCGAGGTGGAGAATCAGGTTGGCGTCAATCTTGCTTTAAACATTTTGATCCTCTACAACGCTTGCTTGATGCTTGAGTCAAGCATTTAAAAGCTTTTTAGGTCTGTTTGAATTAGCAACGGAACAAAAACACACAGAAAATCAACGTGTTTGACTCAAGCTGATTGACTCTGAGTTGATTGTACTCACAGGTTTTAGGCAAGTAGAAAATAATATTGTGGTGAGTGTGTCTGGATGAAAGTTGCGGGTGTGTCTGGATGAATGGATATTTTGTGTGTCTGAGTGGATGGGTGTGTGTTTATGGGTTTTTATGGGTGAATGGGTGTGTATGGGTGAATGGGTGTTTTGTGGTTGTGACTGGGTGAATGGGTGTTTTGTAGGTGTGTATGGGTGAATGGGTGTTTTGTGGGTGCGTCTGGAGAATGGGTGTGTTGTAGGTGTGTCTGGGTGGATTTTGTGGGTGTGTTTGGGTGGATGTTGTGGGTGTGTCTGGGTGGATGGGTGGGTGTTTTGGGTGTGTATGGGTGGATATTCTGAGTGTGTCTTGGTGGGTGTTGAGGGTATGTTTGGGTTGATCGGTGGGTGTTGTAGAAGTTTCTGGGTGAAAACAGAAACTGTTCTGATAGTATTTTTTTTTGTATTTTACCATTGCCTCGCTGATGGGGGATTAAAAGTCCCGTGTTGCACTCGAATGCAAAGATTTTTCACCTTGTGCTCTTTTGATTCCCTGGGTAACGCTCTGGATTCTAATTTTTTCCTTCGCTAGCTCGGTCATCAAAATTGAGCACGCGGTTAAAAAGCAACTTTGCACTCACGTATAACAAATGACTATTGTATAGGTTTTAAGCCAGCTCCTACGCAGTGATTTGAATTCCTTTACAGTGGCTGGTGGTTTCTATCATTTCTTAATTAATTAGCACAAAACATAGCATGTTTTGATTTTAATATTTAACCATCGCTAGGAAATATTTTTATGATTTTCCTAGAAACAATGACGCCTATATCCCCGAAGGGGTAGGCAGAGGTGAAACTAGCACCCACGTTTCGCCAATTATGTTAGGTCCCATGTAATAGGTGGCGAGCCTATTGCCATTTATCGGGCACAAAAGTCGCAGTACGCTGCTATTGCTAGGTGGTATAAGAGGAACGCTGCTGTTCATTCCTCATCATTGATTTATCCTTAGTCGCCTTGTACGACACCCACGGGAGAGATTTGGGGTGGTGACAATTGTATTCTACTCTGCCGTCACCACACGTCAATATTGGTATTATTAAAAGTTTTCAAAAGGCATAGTTTTAAAAACTAATAAAACAACATCTCTCTATCGTCATAAGCTGGACTAGCAAAACAAATTTTCAGTCTCTTTTAAAATTCAAGAGACGGCTTCCGAGGGGACATTTCATTAAAAAGTGTTTAATTACTAGCTTGGCAGAGTGAAGGGGAGGGTGGGCATGGGCGCGCCCTTACAACGACACGCAAGTGTTTTCATAACGAAAAACTGCGAAACGCAGAGATTAACCCTTTATTAGGCATTAGGACGATAACTGACATTGTCCCACTGTTTTAATAACAATGATTGCGTTGTATTATAATTCATGTAAAATAATTGGTAAGCACTATGTTCACGTTTTATACAATAATGTTAACAACAATTTAGGCCATTATGATCGTACTTACCGTATTTAACCCTTCGAATAATTTATGCACACACCGGCGTCTAGATACATTTAGACGCAAGCACACCCGATTGTGAGTACATGATGAAGACGATCGTTTTGGATGGCGACTTTTTGTCTCAAAAGAGTTGGTTTATTCTGAGGTCTTGAATATTTGTTTTTTCTGTATGAATCGGTCCACATGTCAAGCAAAACTTTTACATTTAAACTCAGTAACAGTATTTTTTTTTATATAATATATATTATAATTGGTTTGTAATGTTAATTTTATTGTTATTTTTCGTTTGTTTCAATGAAATAAAAATAAAACCATGACAATAATTTAACAGATGATAAGTAAATTGGGTCACGTATTCTGTGTACCTAACAGTATCGACTCTGTGTAACTTAATCAATTACCGATACCAGAACAATTTAAACGCATCCCAAGATGAGATAATACATATACATAAATCACGCCTATATCCCCGAAGGGGTAGGCAGAGGTGAACTAGCACCCACGTTTCGCCAATTATGTCAGGTCCCATGTAATAGGTGCCTATTGCCATTTATCGGGCACAAAAGTCGCAGTATATTGCTGGGTGGTAGGTATAACAGGAACGCTGCTGCCCATTCCTCATCACTGTTTTATCCTTAGTCGCCTTGTACGACACCCACGGGAGAGATTTGGGGTGGTGACATTTGTATTCTACTCTGCCGTCACCACACGGCTAAGTAACATTTTTTAACAATTGGTTGAGTCGCCGGTTTTATGATGCATAGTTAACTCAACCAATTGATACTAATGATTTAATATTAGACTAATTATACAACCATTAGTAACAATTTTTAAAAATTGGTTGAGTTAACTATGCATCAAAAAACCGGCCTTTAGGAATTTGAACTTCTAGTTAACCGCCTTAAATGCAATTAAGTTACCCAGAGCCTTTCAAGACATTTTGTGCTCACAAGGAAAACAGTTTAATATTTGACTAGTTTATAATAACATAGGCAGACCGAGAGGTGTCCCGAGAGCCACGCTGCAAACATCTGAGGCGTTAGAGCAACACCACAAGTGATGTTATTACTACCGTTATTACGTGAAATTTAGTTTCAGAGGGAATTAAACATGTTGAAGCAACTATCACCGCATACTAAGGTTAATGTTAAACTTAGTAACATCCCCCTCTGTCACTTGGACTGCTATTATTTTTATTTCACGATTTTAAGAGGGAGGTGGCCTATACTACGAGGGCGGGTCAATAAGTCCGTGACTTTTGGAATAAAACACAGATTTTTTGATAAATAAATCATTTTATTTTCCAACGTAGTCTCCCCTGAGCTCTATACACTTTGTCCAACGCTTCTCCATTTTTTTTATCCCTTCCAAAAAATATGATTTGTCGAGGTTCAAGAAGAGGCTCAAAAAATTCAAAAAATCACGGACTTATTGACCCGCCCTCGTAATAATGTGTATATTGCATTGAGAGTGCCCGATTCCGCTGGGTAAAATTATTTCTATATACTCAAATGGATAGGTAAGTTAAATTTTGACCTATTGCATTTATTCTTGCATAACCATTTGTGTAAAACCCGTGTTACAACTATTATGTGACGGGAAGTGGAGAAAATCTCCCCGGGGAAAAATATTTTCCTCTTGCTCCAACTCCTACTAAATCCCGAGTTCCGTTCACGGCCCTGATTGGTCCATAGTTAGTTCAAAATAAACGAATTTCATAAATCATTATTTCACAGATTATGTAGGTACAAAGTAACAAAGTATACAGCTATAACTAAATTATAGGCACAAAAGTCGCAGTACATTGCTATTGCTAGGTGGTATATGCTAGTAGGAACGCTGCTGCCCATTCTTCATAATTGATTTATCTTCATAGTGACAATTGTATTCTACTCTGCCGTCACCACACAGCTTAATGGAGTTCCAATACGCTAGGACAAATTATATCTGGGCTCCCAATTTGCACAAGGATTTATTCCTACTGTACTATTGTCAAAAGCTTAGACATCAGCATCATTATGTTATCATATTAAGTCATAACATTTTTCTTAATTACCTCTAGAGACGTCTCAAGACTTTTTCAAGTATATTTATTAAGTGAAAAAGTTTCGTTATCATTTGATTTCGAAGGAATATTTTTTTTAAATAATCTCGAGTAGGGCGGGTATTACGTCAATATGAGCTCTCACCATTAAACACTTTGCCTATTGGGTACTTTCAATAAACTATAAACATTTGAGCAATTATTTGTAATTGTGATAATTTACCTTAAGCTGTCACTGGAAAATGTCTTTTATTTTGCTATTCTATTTATCAGTTTAAATATTATTAAGAGCATTGGTACACGTGTGTGCTTTGATTAAAATAAATATTAACATCAATCCTATATGAGGCAACTTAAGTCAATGATCTCCCAGGAAAAACCAATATTTTCGTATTTCGTATTCATAATTTTGTAGCACGTGATAGCAGCCAATTCATGTAGGTACCTACCTGTCTGGATTTCAAAACAATTTCAACAAAAACATTGTTATCCTGTACAGCAACGCAAATATAATATTGCTTTGAGGGAATTGATGAAAAAGCCGTAGCTAAGTTATGTACTCAAAGAGCTTCATCATACCGTATGAGGGCACAAATTTGATTCAGCCACGACGATTTTAGTTACCAAATATCAGTCACGGACGGAACAGCATATTTTAACCCTCTTTTGCTTGGCTTAATATTGGAAAATAAACAACATCCCTTCCCGTAAATATCTTCCTGTTCAGACGGTTTCACTGCATGTTTTTATTAGAGTTCCCTTTATGTATGACTTGTGTAGGTATACTCCCTTGGAATTTGAATGGAAATTGGGTTTTTAAGCATGAAAGCGATATTTAATATACTTTTATTTTGAAATAATATTATGGTTATTTATCATGCTTAGATGATACTATGTAAGACAGTAGGTATATTTAAAAAATAATAGTGCATCTATCCCGCATTTCCATGTTTTGGAGGTTTTTATTTATTTATTTTTCATGTCTGTTGTAGTTTTAAATATATCGTTAAATTTTGGCGGCTATTCTTAAATGACACAACAATAATTATTATTGTAGTCTCATGTTGTCGGAAAATGAGGAAGATAAAAATTAATGGCGATTGTTTCTAAAACATCGGCAGTTAATCGTCTTGAAAAATCAGCGTGCAATAGGCAGCCCATACAACTGGAAAGTTTATCGAGCTTATCCGTTTGTAGCCATAAAAAGTTCTTTAAGTATACGCGGCAAGTTTTAATAAAAATACTTTTATCTTTGACTTCAGAAAGTAAAATTACACTGACATTAAACGATTTACATTATAAAATTCTGCTCTGCCGGCACCACACAACATTTAACATGTACCTAGATAACATGACTAGTGGATATAATAATACTGAATTAACAAAGTATATTCTGTTGTTTGTATGTTTCCTGTTATGGTTAATAGACCAATTAAGTGATTTTTAATAGCAATTTTATCATATTATTTTAAATAAAAGTAAAAAAATTATATTTAATATTTATGTACTTCTGTTTGAAAAAACTAACGTGCATTTCCTATCTTTCCCCGGAATGCTTCCCCCTGGTGAGGGAAATTGTGATGGAATCCCTGATCGCGATTTCGAGGAAAGAGAGGATGAACAAATTTTAAGTTTCCGCGTCGAAATATTTTTTTACTATTAATTTCGTTTTGGAAACTTAAGACAGTGTCATTACGCTCTTATGTTGGATAAATAAATAATTTGGGATGCAGTCATCTTCAGAAAAACAACAGTTAAACGCTGTCTCAAATATAAGTCATACAATATATGAACACCATGGAGGATGCCAGCTATGGAGAAATACTCTCAGGTAGTGTTCGACTGTAAGGCTTGAGGATAAGCTTTAACGCTTTACCAAAAAAATCAGTACATGCATGTAAGGGCCTTTCGGCCAACAGCTCAGGATCCTAAAATAAAAAATTAAAAAATTAAAAACAGGACCACAAGTTACAAATACAGGACTACAACAGCAAAACCTCTCGTGTGTTAATCTACTCGTGAGGCCGAACGTACCTAAAAAGACAGCTACGAGTACAATAGGTACCTACATGTAATCGCACCCAAAAAACCCGTGTTTCAGTATTACAGTTTTAAAACGTTTTAATAACTCGAGCTTAGCTCTTTGCGCGTACATGACGGTCGAGTGAACTTCAGAATTTTTAGTAGTCCCTCTAACGAGTTTTTAGTTTGCCAAAGCAACATTTTACTGCATATTACAACTGACGGTATTTGCATGACGGATTTCAGAAATAAAATGAGATATGTGAGCGCAATTAAGATGGGTTTTAAATAGGCGCCTGTTTGATTCTAAAACGGAAAAATGAGAAGAATATTTTATTCTATCGAGAAACAGGCGCTCACACATTATCGGTCCATAATACCGGATGCGTTATTGCGACCTAGCGTCCTACTTGTATTGCGTGGTTATTATCGCAGCAGGGTGTAACTTCATAGCATACATACATACAATCACGCCTATATCCCCGAAGGGGTAGGCAGAGGTGAACTAGCACCCACGATTCGCCAATTATGTTACGTCCCATGTGGCGAGCCTATTGCCATTTATCGGGCACAAAAGTCGCAGTACTTTGCTAGGTGGTAGGTATAAGAGGAACGCTGCTGCCCATTCCTTATTAGTGATTTATCCTTAGTCGCCTTGTACGACACCCACGGGAGAGATTTGGGGTGGTGACAATTGTATTCTACTCTGCCGTCACCACACGGCCATAATGTATCCAGTAATATACACTGAGAGAGCCTTTAATAATTTGGCTTTGGTAAAATACTTAACCCATTAGTTTACTCTGGTATATCATAACTGTAACAACAACAGTAAGTAGGAAAAAAGGTGTACACCCTTATTTAAACACTTTGACTATTTGCGATCGCAATTGTTAAGGGTCTGTCAATTCATAGGGATGGGGATGAATATTTTATTGTGTTGAGCCCTTTTTCATATTTGGTAGGCATACTGGGCGATTGGTTCACATATATAAATAATAAACATATTTTTTTGTTGTAATATTGAATTAGGGTTACAAAGAATCCGGATCCGTACTTAATACCAACCCAACATCAACAACTTCTTACTATTTTTCTTAAAAAAACAAACCTTATTGTTTAATAAGCACTATTTAACTTTATATAAATATTATTTAATTATTCTCACTCCTGTATTTAGGAAGATATTGAGTAGGTACTGGTACTGATCCGCTTTCTTTGCAAATTATCTAATTATGAGTCATAAATAATGCATCGTAGCGTAGTCATAATGGTTATTTGTACAAGGTAATTAACAAAGTTCCCTTAAAATTTTTCAAAATGGCACTTTTAATTATAACAGTCGATAACTGAAACAGTTTTTAATGGCCGTGGACAACAAGCTGCGTGACTACTATAATTAAAATTTAATTCATTGTAGCTACCTTTTCACGAAAGTAGTTTTTTTACGACGAGTACCTACCTACATGTACTAGAAAATGTTTTAAATCCAACGCGGCTTTACCAATGTCGTAAATTCTTAGTGAAGTTTAATAAGATATGCGACTCAAGAGCTTCACGGCGTTTTATGGCACATAACTAACTACATACCTACGTTGACAAACAATTTGGCTTCGGGTAATGGGAGACGTGACGAAGCTTGTAGCCGCTGTGTAAACCTCAGCATCGCAACACCGAAGTTATGATCTCACATCTACACTACTTGGGTGCAGATAACAGCTAGAATTACCTTTGCAACTTAGATTGGAAATGAGAATTAGAAATTATGAAATGTTAAGGTGCACTAGCGTTTTGAAATCTACATATATACATCAATCAAATTGCGCCTATATCCCCGAGGTGAACTAGCACCCACGTTTCGCCAATTATGTTAGGTCCCATGTAATAGGTAGCGAGCCTATTGCCATTTATCGGGCACAAAAGTCACAGCAGTACATTACTAGGTGGTATAAAAGGAACGCTGCTGCCCATTCCTCTTCACTGAAATCTGCATTCCGATAATATCGATGACCTTTTATAATTGGGTAAGTTAGGCGAGGACAGTGACCAAATCTTTAACTGACGGGAGAACTTACGGAGAGTTGGTGTGTTTCGGAGGAGGGAATGCTGCGTTTGGTGGGAAGTGAGGGAACGAGTCATTAGAAGTGGCCCTCTTCTAATGACGAAGTGTAGCTGTCCTTTTCTCTATCCTGCCAAAGCCCCAACTTCTTGTTCTGCTTGTATATGTCATTACTGTACCCTCTCTCGGACACCTAAACTTCGCATAATTATGAGGCTTTTCTCTATCTTTATATGGCAAACGTAGAAGTAGTATCGAAACTTTAATGATTTTGGATTGTATCACACACCCCTCGCAGTAGAGTCTTTTATGTTGTAAAGGGAATACGTGAATGCATTTGGGGCCCTGGACAAAAAAAAATGGTCAAGACTTTATTAGGATAACGAAAACTAAACCAATCAAAGATAAAAATAAAATCGTATTTGTCGGAGTTACTTAATGTCACGGTTGCGTGTCGGGTGTTCAGTTTTAAACCCTTCGCGAGCAATTATTTTACTTTTTGGCTGTCTTAATAATTGTGAATCCTGCTTGTTTATTAACTCGAACGGCCCTCGCCGAAGGCGTTTTTTTGTAGCGATGCTATCGCGTATTCGCATCGATACAGTCGCGATACAGTCTCGACGCTGTCGCTAACTGTATGCCCTCGCCCACGTAACCATGATTCAGTCGCGATACTGCCGCGCTTCCGTCTTGTTCGGTTTTTTTTAATTGGCTTAACGTTCCTGGATACAAGTCCTTTAGGAACTGTCTTTGTATACTTTCGTTTACTTTTCTTAATTTTGAATGAATGATAAATGAATTAATGAAAATAATGTATGAAATGAATGAATGATCTTAATACATGAAATGAATTTTACATTAAAATATGGGTGAAACACATTTTAACGCATCTAAGGAGTGCTTGGCGCGAGTCAAATGGTAACAGTTCATGACGGTGACTGATGAGGTGGTGAAAACCATTATTAAATTCTCAACGTCAAACACGGCACAATACTTTTATTTCAATGATTCTTCATAATTGAACATCAACACGGATCCTTATGCATCAAAATAACACCACTTTACTACACAAAGTCCACTCTGAAACAATTTTTGAATGATTGAAATAAAAATTTGACTGACGCCATTGAAAGCCCGCCAAGCGCCCCGTCATGTTCGGTTCTCACTCACACGGCACCTTCGTCCCGTTTTCACCCCGATGTCGGCTGACACGGTCGTGCGTTTGCATCGATACAATAGCGCGTTGCAAAAGCGACAAACGCGCGTTAAGAGCGATGCAATCGCGCGTTAACGAAACGCACGATTGCATCGCTACAAAAAGTCGCCGTGGGCGAGGGCTCTAATTAGGACGGCCTGGCCAATTTTATGGTGTGTTTATTTTCTGTGATTATTTACATATGACGTCTAATTAGTCCAGTAATTACTAATAACCTATCGTGTGTCCTTATACAATATAACATTTTATTTCAATACATTCTTGCTACCTACAAACATATTGAAAACAAAGAATACCTAATACACAATATGATTTACCACTAATTACTGTGACGACATGTTTACACTAATCATAGTAACAATAAAGTATCTATGTCGGAATAGGATGTAAAAAGCTCTTCTTGTTCTATATGTGACGTTATTCATAAACAATATTTTGCCTCAGTCAAAACACATGAATCTCTCCCGTTGGTCGTACGAGGCGACTAAGGATAAATCAGCGATGAGGAATGGGCAGCAGCGTTCCTCTTATACCACCTAGCAATGTACTGCGACACTTTTGTGGCCGATATATGGCAATAGGCTCGCCACCTATTACATGGGACCTTACATAATTGGCGAAACGTGGGTGCTAGTTCACCTCTACCTACCCCTTCGGGGATATAGGCGTGATTTATCTATGTATGTATGTTTACACACATGAGTAAAGAAAGTCAAAACGAGTCAATTCAACTAAGAATTATTTTTACCTATTCCATTAAATATTATATCATTGTATTCCATGCGTTATTTGCATAGTTGTTTGTTTCTTTCCGGTTAAAATTGATACCTAAATTTTAGTATGCTAGTTAGCTTTGTTTATATTAATGTTTTTCTTAGCCTTTTTACTGTGATTTTTTTACAATATATCGTATTATACAACCATCGCTTTCCATTCTACGTCCTTTGTTAGCTTTACTCATATCCAATCGATCTAATATTATTTACTTTGGAGACAATTAAAACGTTATGAGTCTCACAGTTATATTTTTGTTATACGCAACTTCGGCCTATTTAGATAGATCATATAGGATTTATTAAGAAATCTAATATATAAAAATTTAACGTAGATAAGTAGGTATGTTTGTGGACTCCACATGTAGCCAGAAATGCAAATAAAGTTAATTTATGACTGGTGATTACGAATTTTAGTTGCGAGTCAGTCAATTCTTTGAGGTTCAGCGATTTATTTAGCAGACAATTGTAACAACAGCAAATTTTAATCTCGCTTATACCAATCGTACAAAGACGTGTTTTTGAATTGTATTATTACAGTTTCAGTCATTATTATAGTATAGTAAAAACTAAAATAAGTAATTATTAAATAAAAGTATCACATTTCCTATGTGACCTGCAACATTTTCCGAGAACTTTAGGATTTAATGGCGTGACCGAGGTTAATTTGCATAATAACTGTTTTTCACTATACACAATTCAAAGTGGCCAGTTATATGTTCTAATTGACCTTCCTCAAAGTGGTGTTGACATAACAATGAATTGTTCTGTTAGCGTATTATAATATATAAATAATATAATTATAATATAATAATAATATAAAAGTGTAGGACGCAATTACACTTGGTTCTTACACCTATATCTAATGGCCACATACATAAGTACGAAAGAGGATGTTTGGTTGCCCTATATTAACTAAGCTTAAACTTCAAATATGATAAAATAGTTGCAAAAAAGCACAAAGATTATTATATTACACTAAAAGGTTTTAATTGAACTCGATTCAGTTTCCCCCGCTCTATAATAGGATGCAAACATCATTACGTGGGACCGAAAACAAAAGGCAAAACGATGAAAAATTTTCCGAAGGAATAATTTACCTTTTCGTGGATAAACAGGCGTAGATTATGCATGTACGAGTATTATTCCACAAGGGTTATGGTTGGTATTACAAAGAATTAAAGTATTATAAAGCACTAGTGTTAATCTACCTATGACCCTGACCATACTTGCTCATCTTGTACCTACTAGTTTTACTATTCATGACAGCTAGTGAACACGTCATGAATAGTAAAATTTGGGACACAAGTCCAGTAACATGCAGTCGACGCTATCGGGTTAATAATTTTCAGCCAGCTTTGACATTTTAATGTTATTACAGCGCTGTAGTTGCAATATAGAAGGACTTTCAAGAGTTAATGGGAGTACAAAGGTCTGCTTATAACTTCCCTTTTTCAAACGATTGACCTAGCAACTGTAATAAGCAATTACAAAGAAGAGAACATTAAAGCTTCAACTAACTAACTACAAAAATCTGCCAAAAAAGTGGGTGTGAGGCAGAGGTGTATACGTACCCTCTGCCTACCCCTTCGGGGATTAATAGGCGTGACTTACAATATTAGGTATGTATGTAGCAAAAACAAGCCAATTGTCAGTGTAAAATGTTAATTGAAACAGAAGAATTTTCATTTAAAAAAAATATATAATATTATGATAAACTTAATTACTAAGAGGGTGTTCCAAGTTTGAAACACCCAGTGTTTCAAACTCTTTTAAGCTTTCTAAACTAATTATCAAGACGTCAGAACATTGGTGTAAACAAACATTCTCATGGAACTTTCTAGCAACTCCCGTCAAAAGTGTCTGCTGCATCTACTGTTAATGCGCTCTAAATGAAAGCTTAGTTTGTAATATTGTTCAGTTGCATAACTATCTATTTACAATTTTAATAAATTACAACAGCAACGTTTCGCTAATTATATTATGTCCCATTTATCAGGGGCTCATAAATCGGTATATACTAAGAGGAACGCTACAGCCTGTTTCTTATCGCTGTATAAGCCCTCAGTCTCCTTGTACGACACCGGCGGGAGAGATGGGGGTTGTGACAATTGTGTATTCTGCTCTACCATCACCACATGGCTAATATCTATTTTAACACTGGGAAATTTTATCGCAGTAATTTGCTATTGGCTTGATCCCTCGTTATATTATTACTACCCTTAGGTGACTTGTACGGAACCTGTGAGAGAATAGGTTGTGTCATACAAGAAAACTAAGAGTTATAATAAGTTATAACGAGCCACGATACCCAATTATCAGCACTTTGAGAGATCATCAAACTTCAAACATACGTATTTTGCATATTATCCAATTCTTTAAATTTTTATTGTGTTTTTATAAGACAGAAATTTATTAATTGTATTAAAATAGGAGATTTTTAAATAAATTACAACTTTATCGGGCATTTAGTACAACTTATTTAAAAATTGACCGTAGTCCCAATTATTAGCACTGCAAGAACCAAATAGTGACAGGTATGATATCCACCCGTTCAGTGATGGTACCCACCCGTTCAGTGTGATACCCATTTATCATCACTGAACGTTATAATGATTTATAGGGGCATTATTTTGAAATAAAAGGAGAAAATTGATAGCGCAGTTGCTTAGTGCGCTCAGCCTGCGATTGTATTAAGTAATCAATGTTCGCTAAGGCCGGTCAGCGATGGGTGAGTGAAAAATAATAGGTCTTTACCTATGAAATTGCCGTTTTTCAGTACTGACATTTCAACATTTCACACTACAAAAACTTTGATTGGCTGGCTCAATAATCAATTATTGATGAGCGTTGTATTTTCATTGGTACATTTAAACATGTTTCGTAACAAAAATGACCCCTAGAAAGTTGATGGCCACTGTTTGTTGGTCTATTACCGAAGTGATTCGTCACAGCTTTTTAGAAAAAAAACATACGGGTACGAATTGAGTAACCTCCTCCATTTTTTCGTCGGTTAAAAACGGCATGAGCATTACTGCCGATGTGCACTGTGAAGTACTGAAATTAATGATAGAGAAGCTCGCACATTTGCAACTAGCTTTGGTCAATCGGTAGTCCCCGCTGCTCCTTTTCGACAACGCGCGAACCCAACAAGCAGTGTCCAGAGTTGGGGTTGGAAGCTTTCCTCATCCGACATACTAACCAGACCTTGCGCATACCAATTCAATTCCTTAGAAGCAATACAACACGCCTCTAAGGAATTCCTAGGCCTCCCTCCCGTCCAGCTGGTTTAAATAATATGGGCATCAATAAACTGCCACTGCGTTCGCAAAGATCCATTTATTGCAAGATCATTATTATTATTATATAATTATTATATAATTTCTTTGGAAAACAGAATTAAAAAAGTTTGAAAAGAAATACTACTTTAATTTATTACAAAACGGCAATTTTATTTAGTAAATACCTAATTTATCATCTAGAGTTCCTCCGCGCTTCGGAAGGCACGACAAGCCGTTGGTCCGGCTCCACGAATCCACATTGTGGCCCAATCTACCTTTATTCTTGCATCATTATAACGATGTGTGCCATGTGTTGGCGGCAGAGTACAATACAATTGTCACCAACGCATCTCTCTTGTGGGTGTCATACAAGGTGACTATGGGTTAAAACGGTGATGAGGAATGGCAGCAACGTTCCTCTTATACCACCCAGCAATGTACTGTGATTTTCGTGCTCATTAAATGGCAATGGCTCGACCAATTACATGAGACCTAATATAATTGGCGGAATGTAGGTGTTAATTCATCTCTACCTACCCCTTCCGAGACATATGCGTGATTTATGTATGTATTATAACGATCAGTGATATACGTGTCTGTATTTGGTACTTACAGTGTTAATAAATAGGAGTGTGGTTCATTTTTCAATAACTTGTACTTAAAAAATGCTTGTTAATTTAACATTTTCTATGCTATTTTGTTTTCTGTAAGTTTTAATAATTTTTTTTATCAATTGTTGTTTTTATTTTATTTAGAAAGGCTGCAGATATACAATTTCAAGTTGGCCGACTAAATTGAAAATTGTACCAATAGTCATAGAAACTTATGATGGCTCATCTTATCCAACTAAATCGTACAACTAAACGATCGCATCCAATTCAGTATCAGTACCAATTCAGTATTGTCGTACAACCAAATTCTGAAAGCACGCAATTTAGTTGTTCGATAGTCGGCCTACTTTAAATTGTATGTCTGCGGTCGCTCTTAGTGTGTTCACTTTGATACCTAAATACGAGATAGGCATAGGTTTAGGCGAATCCAATTACTAACATAACGTTGAACCAATTACAAACACCATGCTCGTAAATTGTAAATGTATATTCAGGGTGCTGAAAATTGGAACATTGTCTCATTGGAACCCCTTAACCAGTTATCAGCATAAGTGCTGATAATAGGAAAATTTGAAAATTCAGTACCTAATTATTGGCACCCTAGATAATTTAAAACATATGCTATTTAATCTTAAAAATTACTTTAATTCAAAATGCTAAAAACGTTAATAAGTTATTGAAAACTAATGTTTGTACACTGCGCTATAAATGTATTAAATAGAGAACAATAACCTGAAGTACAATCCTACCGTCGATGTTTCAAAATGGCCGACAATTTTGTAAAACTCCACGACAATAACTTTTATGCAAGAATTCTACGTTATTCTTATATATCAACAGCACATTATGCTGCTTATATTAAAATGTAAGGACAGCGTAATATACTTTTGTACCTTATAACTTGTAAAACATAAAGATATTCTTATATTTTTAATATTTATCTGGGGTGCTGATAAATTGGTGCACTGCTAGCAATTGGGTGTTTCACTCTATAAACATTAAACATAAACAATCCGTATAAACATTGATTTAACGTGTCTGTTAACATTACATACATACATACATACATAAATCACGCGTATATCCCCGAAGGGGTAGGCAGAGGTGAACTAGCACCCACATTTCGCCAATTATGTTAGGTCCCATGTAATAGGTGGCGAGCCTATTGCCATTTATCGGGCACAAAACTCGCAGTACATTGCTATTGCTAGGTGGTACAAGAGGAACGCTGCTGCCCATTCCTCATCATTGATTTATCCTTAGTCGCCTTGTACGACACCCACGGGTGAGATTTGGGGTGGTGACTATTGTATTTATACTCTGCCGTCACCACACGACAAACTGTTAACATTTCTTTCGTCTAATAAAGCTATTATATATATATATATTTTAAAGTAGTAGATAATTATGTTAATGTAGTAATTTAAAGTAGTAATTCGCTACTTTAATATAAAAGAGTTACCATACAAAAATCGACTTTCTTGCAAAAATAAATCTCAATACCAAACATTTTCAAATACACAATGTTTCGAAATTTATTGAATTACGCAATTTTTTTAATTAACTTGTGCATTGAAGAAAAACTTTTATCTTATGAATACATATTAAATGAATTGCGAATTAAATATTCTCGCGGTGTCGTTACTGCCAGTTCAAGTCTGTATCTCATTACAGAACCTTATTATGTTAAGGCCATTACAAATATACGGGACAGTGTTCAACTGTAATAAGCAAATGGATTTTATTTCTACGTGGCAATTTATTGTGCCGCTTTACGGCTATTTATTTAGTAAACAGATTCAAAAATTCTGTAATTTTTCATTTTTCAGAAGTCTGTGTGCTCTTATACGGAATCTACTTTGTAGTAGGTACTCACATTATACCATTATGCTCTAAAAGGGCCGAACTACGAAAATTTACCGATTTGTCATTTTTGAAAAGAATCACGTATCATCAAAACGTGTTAGATCGAAATGAAACGAGTTTGTCGTTCCTTTTATTAGTCCTGATAAAAGAAATCTACTCATAAGGAACTAAGAGTTAAACCTTATTATTTTGTAAAAGATTTGAGCCAATTTCCTATAACAACCAAGGGTCACAAAACTGCTTCCCGGATTACCTGTAATTGTGCTATAAGTGAGCCTTCTATGCCCTCCACAGTCAATTTATGCATAGGATTCTGTAATAATCCCATAATACAAAATCCGATAAAATTGGTTCTACAGGACAGATAGGAATCGAAATTTGTATGTATAAATCTGTATTATTTCTTCAAAAACAGTTTAAGTTTTAACCACCAAGTTGGATTTTTTTATTGTTTCATGAAATCTCCTTGTAATCGGCAGAGTGCGTGGCACACTTATAAATCTGGTATAAATCTCTCTCGAAGTTTGGTTATTCATCATCACCAGCCCTTTAATGTCCCCACTGCTGGGGCACGGGCCTTCCCTATGGATGGGAGAATATAGGGAGATTGGGCCATAACCCACCACGCTGGCCCAGTGCGTGACTGCAGATGCAGCCGGGACCAACGGCTTAACGTGCCTTCCGAAGCACGAAGGGGCTCGAGATAATATATTTTTGGTAACCCATCCAATGACCGGCCTTAGCGAAATTTAATTTCTAACTTTAATCCAACTTTAATCTTAGTTTCTGCAATCGTAGGCCAAGCGCGCTGTGCCACTGCTCTAGCGAGCTCCTCTTCCTCGTGGTTATTCATGTTACATTGTTTTTCAAAAGAACAAATATTTATATTGTTTAAAGCACAGACCAGTATTACTGTTCTGTAGTATATTGTGAAGAGTGGCTCTATTGTATATTATTGTTGATTTTTATTTTGAGTTTAGTTTCACGAATAAATTAAATCCTCGTAATTTCAATGCTACAAAATTATTGAATATTTGAATGAGAAAGTAAAAAGATCTGCATTAAGAAATTTGTGTGTTAGTGAAGATAAGTCAGAAAAGTCGCGCCGTAAAGAAGTAGGTAAAGTCGGGTGCAGAAGTAGGTAAAGAATGGAATTTATGATAAGCGTTGGTGTAGGGAATCTCCAACCATAATAATGAATTCGACTTTTTCAAGCTTCGGTACTGCTGTTTTCCCCCCACTATAAAATATTTGCGTCTAAGGAAGATACATTGTACAAATTCTTAATGTCTATATAAGGGGAAAGAATATTTTTTTCATCCCCCTATCTCGGAAAAAGCGTTTTTGCTCTTCGATATCTGATTGCAAAAGCCGTTTTTGTTAAAACCTTGGAGTTCCGAAGCGGTCAATCAGCTTGGCGGCAATCTTGCTGTTGAATATCAGTATTAAAATCTAAGAACTTTAAATAAAACCATCACCATTAAAAGCAACTTTGCACTCACGTGTAACAAATAACTATTCCCATCCAATATTTTCTCTTTAAACAAAATTCTTTGATCGTGACTATCACCTGAAGCTCTACCTATTTAATAAGCTAAATGATGTTGATTCTAACAAAATGAAGATAAATCGTGACGAAATGGCCAAAAAACTGTACAATCTAATAATAATTCTGAAACTAAACACTATCAAGTCAGCACCTTAGGAACCGATGCATTTCAAATTAAAGGATTTATTGAAGAAAATCTCCTAAATGTTTATATACGGTCAATCTTTTCGATATATTTTATTATTATCTTAATTTCATTCAGTCCTCTGCCTAATGCATCTATGCTATTCTCTATAATCCTAGTTTACGTAATTAATTTATTCATATCACTGAGATTGTTCGAGGTTATTGTACAAATCACCACATCCGCTTTCATCTAAAATGCATCAGGCTACAGCAAGTCTAGTTCAAAAGAATGTAAAATGCAAGTCAAAGTTCTTTATTGAATCCAATTTCCATTCGTTATTCACTATCACACTCGAATTTTTAATTGGAAACCTGAAGGACAGGTATTCTAACAAAGGCTAATACTTGTAGTATTATAAATAGCTTGAGTTGTATTAGTGTAGTTAGTGCAACTCGAAATTGCATTCCTGCAACAGGAGTCTTAATGTTATAAAGAACATCTTTGTTTTGTTTTGTCTTTTAGTTGCATCTCTATTGTATATGATACGAAACGAGGAAGCTTGTAAATTGAGCTCTCGCAACCTATTTTTTAAATTAGTTTGTTACAAAGTGCCTTAAGCTTTACGAGGATAACAAAAAAAAAACAATAAAATATAATAAAAATATGACTTTAAACTCACACCAATGGACGTTGCCATAAAGCTGAATATAAATGCGGCGAAGCTGTAGTCAGCTCCTGGTAATTGGTGCTGCGCTCCTTCACACTTTTCGAGTGTCTTGACACAGTTGCTGAATTAAAGAAAGCCTTTAAGTCACCTCGCCGATGTTTCAGTTGGTGGGTGCTGATTCTTAGCATTGAATAATCAACTGTCAGGTATGGAGATTAGGTCTTATCACCATCAATCAACACTTCTTTACCTTATCCTAAACTACTAGTGGTCGCCCGCGGCTTCGCTCAAGTTAATGTCTGTTGTTATATAGCCTATAACCTTCCCCAATTCCGACTATCTAACACAATTTTTTTTTTTCAATTTGAACCAGTAGTTTCTGAGATTAACGCGTTTAACCAACCAACCAAACAAACTGTTCAGCTTTATTTATTTTAAGCAGTACTCAAGTTAAGAGCCATTTCACAAAAATATTCTGCTCGAGTTTAGGCATAACATTGCGTTATTATTGATGTGTGAGCTCTAGCCTCACATACAAAAAAAAAATTGATACCTGGTAAATAATAAATATTTATAGAAATAATTTACTCTTATAAAGATTTCTAGCTTGGTAAAAAATAAACGATTAGTTATGTTGTGTAAAAAGTATAATTAAAAAATGAAATAAAAGCATTCTAATAGTATTAAAAATCAGTGATAAAAAAAGTTTAAATAATAACCTTGACTGTAATTTATTTTTCTTTTTTTACTGTCACTTATCGCGATACATTTTGGAAAAGTCACTAAATACCTTTAATGTAGCCTCATTTATTTTTTCGTATAGGCAATATTTTACGCCGCGTGGTGACGGCAGAGTAGAATACAATATTGTCACCACCCCAAATCTCTTACGTGGGTGTCGTACAAGGCGACTAAGGATAAATCAGTGAATAGGCAGCAGGCACCTATTACATGGGATCTAACATAATTGGCGAAACGTGGGTGCTAATTCACCTCTGCCTACCCCTTCGGAGATATAGGCGTGATTTATGTATACCTATGCAATATGATTGTAAAGTTTCATTAAATTCGAGACTGAAAGAGTCAGTGATGCATCAGTGTGTTTATTATCCTATAAAATAAAATTTACATTATAAAAGGAAAAATATTATATGCCATTAAAGTAATTACATTTCTTTTTAAAATTTAGAATTATGATAGTCACTTTGTAAATAAATTATTGTTGCTGGATTCTTATAACGTAGAGTTCAGAGGCACGGCACTACTCATTCAAGAGGTCATCAGGTCGATCCTCACCTACGTCTGTACCACTGAATTCGAATGAAACTTAAAATGTTATTTTGGTGTATGTACCGTATATGTATTCATAATATATGCATGTAGTAAAAAACGGTTATTTCAATATTCAATATTACAAATAGATGTATAGATCCATAGATATTGCTTGCCTTACATTGTGCCCGGTGCATGGCAACAGGCTCGCCACCTATTACATGGGGACCTAAACATATCTGACGAAATGTAGGTGTTAACACCTCTGCCTATGCCTTCGGGGATAAAAGCGTGATGATAGTTTTATATGTATGTTTATAACCAGCTTCCAGCTCCGTCATCAAATCAGCTCAAAGACATCATAATATTGATCAAGTATATATCATTATTCCGGCCAAATTAAAAAATAAATTATTGTAATTACCTCGCTTCGTTTGCTTTTTTAAAGTTGCAGAATTATCGCGTTACCTTTGTATTACCTATGCAACGGTATTAACTATCCTAGCGACCCACAGCTAAAAATAAATTATTTATTTATTAATTTTATTATTATACAAACTACTAGTATAATTCATACCAACATAGTTAATAAGTAACAAAACTTACCTCCAAAAACAAAACTCAAAATAGATCAAAATTATTTGTTCGCAGTATCATTGTGACTTCTCGATAGGGTCATTGTGCCCGTTTGCCGACCGATTCCTGTATTCGACCATTTAACCGCCCTCTTTGATAAAACGCCAAAAAATAGCAAAACGGTCATACGTAGGTCCTTAAAATGTTTACATATTACGACCTAAATAACTTCACAGTAAATATGATATACATGAAATCCATACTTAATTGATGCGGTCGAAAATAGGACAACTGGTGGACGAAAACTGAACTTTGCGGTCGGAAACTGGTAATATTGGCATTTTATTACATAATTTAAAATATTAAAAACAATATTCCTGTCACCACTAAAACGTTCGCTATCATTATAAATAGACTAATATAAGAATTAACTAACCACTAATTAATAGGAATTGACTAATAGTTTTTGTATAAAATTAATAAGAAGAAATATTTTATTTTGATTTTCAAAGTTGACAACTCCACTAAGTGGTTGAAAACAAGCCTAATGACTCTACGAGCGAACGAATATCGGGACGTGGGAAAAAATAGCACAGATCCTACCTGGACGGACGCTCGCGTCAGACTAATCATATACTGTATAGTCTATGGACTAATCGGTGCACGCGTCGTGATTTATCGTGCATCTATTGTGCATCGTGATTTATACTAATTTATTTGACATTTCACATAAGTATATTGACAAATTTATTGTTGATATTGACCAAAAAACTCTAGAAATAAATTTTCGAAGGAATATAGTTTATTTAGGGATAATTTTATTTTAGTTATTACGGTGTATTTTAACCAAAATTGGCGTTGAAATTATATGTTAAATGTGAGAAATTTGCCAAATGATTTATTTTTTTACTCATAAATGTTAATGAAATGTATCTATTTCATTAACTGACGACTAGAACATATGTCCGATGATTCCTATATTTTTTTACGTTTATCATTTTCACATTATTAATAGAATAAGGACTTTGAAATTGAGTCTGCGAGTTTTTTTCAGCTAAATGGTTGTGAGACATCGAACATTACAAATTAATCAGATAAGTTTTAGTAATTTTGTTTCATTAAACGTCAACAACATAGATTGGCCTATTTTTCTCAATTATTAAATAATATCTAGCGAGTTTCTTGGTTCTAGATATTTATCACCACTCTTCCTCTCTCATATTATACAGGTTCAATTGTTTCAAATTTTTATTCAATTACTATCTAACCGTTCATTCTGGAATTGGATATTGAGTACAAAGTCCCTCGAGGGTGGCAAGTAGGTATATCATCACCAGACCAGACCTCTAATAATTTGGAAGCAGGTCACGAAGAAGGATCCAGTACTGTAACTCTTTAAAAGTACGTACCGTACGTTGCATAAAATATTATCTGCACTAAAAGAAACTTTAAAATTAGTTCTCTGAGTCACATTACACCTGTGTCGCTTTGTAGTAGAGGTTAGCTGTGGATATTGAACTATATTACAACCAACTAAGTTCCACGAAATGAGTTTGTGGACTGACAATATCAGATTCCTATGTCTTTCCGCTGGGACACTGTATTGAAGCACAAGAAACAAGATTACCATAAGAGACATAAGATTCAACAGTTTTTTGGCAATATAGGAATAATTCATACATTCCTAGAACATTAATATACCTTCCATAATATGTGAAGAGCATCATTATGAAACTCATGGTAACCTCTAGCTCCAAAATAATGAGATACATAGTTCACAAGATTACTGTACCTACTCAGCTTATTGAACATATTTTATAAGTAAGTTATAACTAAATGTATAAATGTAAATAACATTGACTATTATATTTTCTTTTTAGTTGCTGTAAATTTATGTATACAAATTTATGTATATATAACGAAATATTAGGTAATGTAACCATTGATCGATATTGATGTTAAATACATGTTCATAGCATGCTATTATAAAGCGACACAACTACAAAAAAATATTGCATAAGGAGTAGGGAAAATTGAACCACTTAGTAATTTGAACTAGCTTTTTATATCTCGAGGAGAGCTTTGCAGCTAACTAAAAAAGTTAACTGAAAGTTAATGCTAGGGATAAAGATTGAACGTGACTCAATATACTCTACTTTTTATGATCCATTATAACAATAAAAAATTCCTTTTTCAAAAACTATGAAAAATAACTTTAGTATAGTGATGTACATTGCCTTTGGCAGTTTCATTTACTTGTTCATGAATTGATTTTGTAATTTATATTTATTAATGTGCAAGTAAAACACTATATTATTATATTTTCTCGTCTTTGATTGAGAGATCTGTTGTGTTTTAATTAAGTTAAATAGTTGCCACTGTACTTTGAACCTTACTAATTTGCAATAAGGTTTGAAACCCAATGAAAAAAGTTCAAGGGATAAACATAGGATAATACTAGTGTGAGTACGGTATATGTTATGTTGAAACTGCAATCATTATAAAGCCGCTAAAGTAACTACTCACAGCAATGAGAACCTAGTCTTTACGACAGCATAGATCAAGCGAAATTTTAGGCTTCGAAATAAGCACCGTACTAAATTTCGCTACCACAATAAAAGATGTAGATTAGATTTGTATCTATACCGTCAATTTGTGAGAGCACCAGTCTAGCAAACTTTATAGGAAATCAGTGCTTATTCCAAGGCAATAAGCTACCAGGTTCAGTAAATTCCTCTTCATAGCTACGTTTTGTGAAATTGGGCACATCCGGAAACGGTCGACTATTTAATTGGTGACAATTTGGGAAAGTTACTGTCAATTCAGGTGGTATTGATTGTGGCGTAATTTGAACAAATTACACACGCCATACATGCAGGTCAAAGGGCCTAACCAGGCAGCTTTTCTATTCGAACGCATAGAAAACAAAAGTATGAAAGTGATGCGTATTACAGTTTTTTCTGTACGTACGTCAGTTTCATACATTATGTATTCTGTCCGTTCGATAGATTGGCCACTTGACTAGTAGGTACACCAGTCAACATCGTAAGTAGACATAAAGCTTTGGAGTACTGAGAGTTTTAAGACTTGCAAGGGTGACCCGTGACTGTACATTTTATAATTTTTTACTACGCTATGAAGGAACCAAATAGTAGGCGCGGGCTATCATTATCATTGGGTATAAGTGTGTGTGAGATTCGCCAACGGAACAAAAATGTTCATGTTTGCAGAAAGTTAACACGCAACAATGCCGATATTTTTGATCTTAAATGAACCGCCCCGATCTCGTAGCACCCTGCGAATGCGATGCTCTCTATGGTAGCAAGACTCATTGTAAGACTCGAGGATCACCCAATCCAAGGTTTTAGATTTCCCCAAATAATCTCGGTAGATTTTGTAAAGGCACCGCTGCCAACTGCATAGGTCTTAACAAAAAATATACATAGTAGGAAAACAAAAATGCAGTACAGGGGGCCTACCGCCTAACTCGATTGCTAAAAATCTATAGTTTATTACGTCATGCTGTCTTTTCGGTCTTTTCGCACCAAATGTACGCACCAAACTATTAACTTTGAACGAATGATCACCGAATGATTTTGTATGAATTTGGCACAAAATCCTTACCACCTTAAAATTCAGGATGACTGCTATTGCCGTTAACAGTGCATTGCTTTGAAGCTATCATCAGCAATAGAGTTAGGCGGTAGGCCCCCAGTTCCACCCTAACCGAATTCAAAATTAGTCTGCCTGCCACAGGAATTTCCATCGCTCACGTATTTGTAAATTGTCAACCGGTGTTCACTCGCTCGTCAATGTAAATGCTTGCCATATTCCATGTCACGGCGCTTTTCACGCAACTGAATCATAATTTTACCGATCTAGCCAAGTGATCAGACGCGCTGAATTTACCAAGAGGTCTCGAAGAAAAGGTTAAGAGTTTATCAGTTTTAAAAAAACTTATTTAACCATTAGATGCTTGGCTACACCTAGTCACTATGATAATATAGTAATATGAAATGGAAAAATCAATGATGAGGAAGAGCAGCGTTCCTATTGTACCACCTAGCAATAGAATGTACTGCGACTTTTGTGCCCGATAAATGGCAATAGGCTCGCCACATGGGACCTAACATAATTGGCGAAACGTGGGTGCTAGTTCACCTCTGCTTACCCATTCAGGGATATAGGCGTGATTTATGTATGTATGTATGTATGAAACACTATACATTACTATAATGTCTATTATTTTAATATGAAAGCAAACCAATTAAGGGCAAAAGCACATTAATTACATTACACAATTATCAGCACAGCCATACAAAGATTGTGTCATGTACAGTTAGAAAATTTACCCGTTAAAAGCAGCCTAACGTCGTGTACTATTTATTGTTCGTATGTAGGTTCGTATGTACTCATGTAGGTATAGCTGTTGTCACTAGACTAATTCATACGTCTTTTGTTGAAGGTTGCGCCAAGTACACGGAGGAAATGGTAACTTCAACTGATATCATCTCTGTGAACCAAGTAAGTAAAAGTTTTTACAACATCTCGAGTACTGTCAGCCCAGCTAGCATGACCACCGAAACACGATATGATAAAGCCATTTATCGCTTTGAATGGTCAAAAATCATCGGATTTTTGAGAGTTCAAAGCGATAAATAGCTATATATATATTCCATAGCCTTAAAGTGTCTAGAAGTGTCAAAAATTCAATTCAATTCAATTTTTAACAAGTTCAAACCGATGGTCATATCTTGTTTTGGTGGTAATGCTAGCCTGGCAGGTGTAGTTTGTAATCATATCGGTCTTACGAATATACAATAGGCAATCTACAGATGTCACTAATATAAAAATAGTATGACATAGATATTGAAACGGGGGGTGTAGGTAGGGGTTTCATCAGGTGTACTGTGAACCTTTTTAACAATGCTAAGGGCGACAAGTGGCAAGAATCCTAATGAACTGATCGTTCCTTACAATATTTTTATATCCTATTTTGGGAACGTATAGTACGTGTAGTATGATGTAGGATGTGGAAAAAGTCTTTTTGTATTTTATATACATAATAATGTAATTTAATCGCTCTACTTGTACTGTTTGTATCTGGCTAATTAGTACACCGCTATAAAGGTGAAAGTTCAAAATAGGAATGATTACAATATAAATAGTTTCACGCCATTATTCATTTGTTTTTCCGTGCTTCCAAAATGAATGAATTTAACGAAATTAACTACAATTTAAAATATCAAACATTTGTTTTAATCCGCGAATAATATGTATGCAGTGAAAGGAACTAATGCAGTGTTAATAACAATAGTATACACAATTTGTTCTAGTGTTTACAGCCATTCAATTTTGACGTAAAAAATACACAATTAAGTAGAAGCCATTTCTGAAATTAACCACAAGAGAACTGTCGAATTTCTTTTATCGGATTTTAAGGTAAAATGCTTTAAAACTTTTGAAAAATAATTTCGGCGAGATTTTTCTGATTTACATTATTTATTTATTTCCATCAGCTACAGCAAGGGAAAGCTATTTAAAGTACAATATAAAAAAAAGTCCGTGGTCTCCATTTGTTTTCCATAACAAAAGGTTATAAAGAGTCATATTTTTTACTGAAGTTATTGACTTTAACCAGACTTTCAGTTGGCTTTACGATAAGTAATGCAACGAGTTGAACATACTGCGAAAATTTTATACTGATAATAATAATTCACATAAACAATAAATGGGAGCCAACCGCGCCCCAACTCGGGTGTGTTCATACTGTAGATATTTTATGCATTCAATTTCATTGACTGGGCTCCATCTGTGTTTAGTACGTGTCTACTCTGCTCCACGATCCGGTCTAAACCAGAATAATACATTATCCATTTAGTGTCATTATTTTTGTTACATACCATTTTTATAATTATTTTAATAATATCGCAAACATACTGTGTAGTTGTGTCTGTTTTCCTAAGCATCTAAAAAGCAATTTACATCACTTTTAGTTTGTTAAAATTAAAATTTGATGCGAAATGCGAATTTTGTATACTTACTTCTTACTTCTACTTAATTGTTATTACATACAATTAATTTAAATCACTCATCTTTATCCCCAAAGGGGTAGACACAGGTGTAATAATATCCACAGTTTTTAAATACAGTTGCCATTTCAAGGGAGACACAGACACAGAGGAAGCCTACACATGAGTTTTGTTTCAGTCCCACTGTAGGATTTCTTATGAAGAAACATTAAAGTGTATGTATAGCTTGCCTACGGAATTCATGCCTTACAGCATCTACTATTTCCCGATATCCGGGTTGCGCCTCATTGCACAGGCGCTATGGTGTGCCCCAGGGATGCCTCGAAACGTCTGGTTTAGAATGGATGAGACTTTACCTTCCTTCCTTTTCCTTCTTCGCGTGTCATTAATTAATTCTGTGGCCATAGGTCAGAACATGTTCTGACCTATGGCCACAGAATTAATTAATAAATACAAATTCATTACTTTACAGGACAAGCAATATGTAACAGTATTATTTTACATAAAGTTATCCTGATATGACCAAATGAAAGACCATTTTTTGGCGATTATATCTATATTAATAAGTAATATTGAGCAAAAATTCACTTATCATTGTTTGATCTATGACCAAAGAATTTGAAAGCGATACTCACTAGCCTTAACTTATGTCCCATTCTTCCAATATTTTTCCATCCATAGGGAAGGCCTGTGCCCTAGTGGAGACATTAAAATGCTGGTGATGATGATGATGTATCTTCCGGTGTTTGGAAAGCTACCTATTACTAGTAAACACCTCCAGAAGCGAAAACTATCTTTACTGTAAAATTCTCTAGCGTATTAATCTACTTACATGTTGGGTAACCATGGACCAGACTTAATTGTAGTTTTATTGTTGTAACTAAAGTCTCATAATAGTCTAAGTTATATTGTTATAGCCATTAACGGTCTAAGTTCAAAATGACAGCTCACTTCGGGACAGCATGGTGTTATAAGGGCCGTAGCTTTCTATTATACTGATTACAAAGTATTTGTGTAATAACATTTATGGGAAAGATATTAACGAAGAACAAAATATTACAAATAGGCAAATGCAAGTAATATTGGCCCTTATTATATTAAAAAGCCTTTTCTCTCAGCTCGTTTTCTTCAATTATCGCAGGATTTAATCAGCAATTACTTTATAATCCCACTTTAATTAAAGCACCGATGAAGCATGTAACAATTAATGCTCTAAATAGAATTTGTTTTCAGTTAATATTGTAAAACGATAAATTGTGATCATTATTAATCGAGTCTATTGATGATGAACCTTTCACAAATAATATTAACAAACAAATACATTGCCACCAAACATTCATTAGCCTTGGGAGGAAATAAAACGCCCCCTTCGTCTTCCTTGATGAAAAAACAGCTACTGTTATTTTGCCTGTGAATAAACAATGTCCGCCTAATTAAATTTTTCTTTGTTTTTGGATACATTCGTAGCAAAATAGGCTCATCTGAATGTCAGTGTTATTTTATGTGACAGAGTACCGGATTTAATGTTGTACTTCGTACAACATCGTACAACGTTTTATCAACGTTAGAAAATATTTCCAATGAAACTTGTTATGTAATACATACATAATTACATACATACATAAATCACGCCTATATCCTCGAAGGGGTAGGCAGAGGTGAACTAGCACCCACGTTTCGCCAATTATGTTAGGTCCCATGTAATAGGTGGCGAGCCTATTGCCATATATCGGGCACAAAAGTGTCGCAGTACATTGCTAGGTGGTATAAGAGGAACGCTGCTGCCCATTCCTCATCACTGATTTATCCTTAGTCGCCTTGTACGACACCCACGGGAGAGATTTGGGGTGGTGACAATTGTATTCTACTCTGCCGTCACCACACGGCTTGTTATGTATATCTACGTAATATTTTCCATTCTAATACATAATTTATTCACTAATAGGTGTTCTTCATTTCTCTGTATCTTTATACGAGTAGTTTTATATAAGTACAGTAGGTATAATAACTCATACAAAGGTATCTTAGAAGCTTATTTGTAATAAGAAATTCATAACCTCGCACCAGCTTGTTTCGCGACGTGAAATGCAATGTAATATCTTTTTCAAGATGCGTCGGATATTCTTTTTGAAATATATTTTGCGCAGCCTGTAGACCGGTTTCAATACGGAACGTGATGGTTTTTAGTTTACGTTGAAAATTTGATAGAAGGTCACTGTTATTAGTTTATCAAGTTCTTTGAAAACACGAAGACTTAAGTAACGGGAAGAAACCCGAAGGTTAAAAAGTAACTTCTCATTAAGTACAGGAGTTTAGTAGCTTAATTGGTAGGTATACGCGCTCGATTCTAGTAACTAAAATGAGATAACTTTAATTACGTAAGCAAAATGTATTACTTAATTTAATAGATTTTCTTAATTTAATTTAATCATTTTCTTACTAATGCTTTGGAAGACAAACTAAGACAAACCAAACCTAGCTATATATAGATTAGTAGGCCCAAATTGCCTGATGGTGAAATGCGCGTTCAGCTTGCTACAACAGACTTTTTTAAATGTTCGTAGGGGTCTTCATTGTATTTATAGCCATAAAAGTTTCATCTACAGCTGTGACCTATCTGTTCTGGGGTACATGGTCGGTTATGACCCATTTTTCTTATATTATGCAGCCAGCTTTACCCCAGACATTACTGGCGTACTTCATAATAATGTTCTAGGAATTCTTTTGTTCCACTTTTAAGACACTGTAGTAGTAGTTTTAGCCATAATCATAATATTATGATGATTCTTATTTGTATTTCTGATAAATATATTAAATTTAAATCACGTTTTAATGGTAGACAGCTGTAATAGATGAATCGATTGTAAGTAGTATAAATGAAATACATAAGCCGTCTCAATGGCAGTTCGTACGAAATTGCATAAAATAATGCTGCACCGGGTGTAATAAAGAGAAAACGTGATCCAAAGTGACGACTTAGCATTGGAGGAGCAAAACGAAAAGTTCTACTCAGGGCAAAGAAAGTGCTCACTAAGGCTAGGTTCACACGGCATTATACAGCACGTTTTTTGAGGATGAATCTTACCGAATGAAGTAGTGGCTTATACATTGAGTATAGATCCTTTCACACTTGAACGTTTTTTTTTTGCAGGACCGGCGACGTTTGGTCTGTGGATGGTTCTATACTCGATGTTTGAGCCACTACTTGTTCGGCAAGATTCATCCTGCAAAAAAACGTGGTGTACAATGCCGTGTGAACCTAGCCTTGCTGGAGTCCCAACAAGGAACCTGTTGCGTTTATATAGAGAAGTTATTCCGGATAAAGCCAGGATAGCAACCACCAAGATATTTATTTACTAGCTGACCTGGCAAACGTTGTTTTGCCCTGCGTTCTTCTTATACCACCTAGCAATAGCAATGTACTGTGACTTTTGTGCCCGATATATGGCAATAGGCTCGCCACCTATTACATGGGACCTAACATAATTGGTGAAACGTGGGTGCTAGTACACCTCTGCCTACCCCTTCAGGGATATAGGCGAGATTTATGTATGTATGTATGTAAATTACGATGGAATCATACTCATAATATTCGGCTAATTCTATCAAAATTAAATAGTGAACTACAGAGACACAGAGTAAAAAATCATGAATAGGCTGCAGGTGTATACCACCCCAACAGTAACAGAGACAGCTACAAATTGGCAAAATGAGCCCACAACCTTAAACCTACCAGTATTTACAAAGAAAATCATAAAAATCGGCCAAGCCGTTTCGGAGGAGTTCTTTAACAAACACTGTGACATGAGATTTTTTTATTATATCTATACTAATATTATAAAGCTGAAGAGCTTGTTTGTTTGTTTATATGTATGGTTAAACGCGCTAATTTCAGGAACTACTGACTCAAATTGAAAAATTATTTGTTGTGTTGGAGAGTCCATTTATCGAGAAAGGCTAAAGGCTATATAATAACCGACATTAACGCAAGGGAAGCCGCGGGCGTGCACTAGTTAAATTATAATTACCTAGTACCGATTTATACTCAGCTCAATGCTCGCTTTCAATCTACACTTACGGGGATAGCCCAAGTATAAAATATATTAGAGTATAACAATAGTCTATTGTTTACGTTGTCACCCTTTCAAAGCGATAGACGTTTAAATAAATGTGTGGACGAAATAACAGACAGGGTCACGTATGTCGAGATACGTGAAGCGCGTTACACGAATATGGATGGTATAGAGTATCGATGGATGGATATGGTAGGTGGATACATCCGCCCACCTAATACGACAGCCACTGTGTGTTTAGACGTAATGTGGCCTGGAATTTACTTATCCATACTCCTTCATCACATGCAAGTTACACTATGAGAAAATGTGTCATTTATGAGAACACGTATAAATAACAGGTATTAGCCAAATTTACACAAATTTCTAGTAAATTATATGACAACATATTGCACAAATATAACACTCATAAAACTAAGGGACTAAAAGCTAAATTAAAGGTAGAAAACCTCGCCTAGGTCTTTTGAGACAGGAAGTGTACCAATAACGCTAGCTGCATTACCTCGCTGAATGGCGAGACTAATTTTTTGCGCAACAACATTATAATAATACATACGTAAATCACGCCTATATCCCTTAAGGGGCAGGCAGAGGCGAACCAACACACACTTATCGCCAATTTAGCTAGGTCCAGGTTGCAGTATATTGCTAGATGGTACAAGAGGAATGCTGCTGTCCATTACTCATTGCTGTCTTTACCCTTAGTCGTCTTGTACGACACCCACGGGAGAGATGGGGGTGGTGACAATTGTATTCTACTCTGCCGTCACCACACGGCAACAATAATAATGGCATAATAAATAGCTACAATGACAACATTACGTGACTTTTAATACCTAATATAGGTAAAAATATTAAGGATATATGTGTTGGCAAAATAAAATGAATAATCACTTGTTTGTAGTACAACATCAAAAAGCGAAATCTGTGGCTAAAAGGATACAGAGAGAGCGAATCCGTGTAACTATAACCATTTTTATTGTCAAAATAATTACTTGAGAAATTATATCAGGTAATTAATTTATACCTAATGTCCGCTTAAGTATTGTTTGCTCTAATGGAATTATTAAGAGCGCGTACCCATGTAGGTACTTGTTTCGTACACGGGCATATTCAGCATCTCACTCCTATTTTGAACCCTATGCTGATTCAAAAATTAGAATCCTGAGCGATAGCGAGGGAATCAAAAGAGCACAAGGTGAAAAATCTTTGCACTCGAGTGCAACACGTAACTTTTCATCCCCCCCAACGAGGAAATTGCAAAATACAAAAAAAAAATACAATCACAACAGTTTCTGTTTTCACCCAGAAACTTCCACAACACCCTCCCATTAACCCAAACACACTAGCAACACCCACCCAGAAACACCCACAACATTCACACCCGCAATACACACCCATCCACTCAGACACACCCAAAAAACACCCATTCACCCAGAAACACCCACAAAACACCCATTCACCCAGAAAAACCCACAAAACACCCATTCACCCAGAAACACCCACAAAACACCCATTTACCCAGAAACACCCAAAAAACACCCATTCACCCAGAAACACACACAAAACACTCATTCACCCAGAAATACCCACAAAACACCCATTCACCCAGAAACACCCAAAAAACACCCATTCACCCAGAAACACACACAAAACACTCATTCACCCAGAAATACCCACAAAACACCCATTCACCCAGAAACACCCAAAAAACACCCATTCACTCAGAAACACACACAAAACACTCATTCACCCAGAAATACCCACAAAACACCCATTCACCCAGAAACACCCACAAAACACCCATTCACCAAGAAACACCCATTCACCCAGAAAAACACACAAAACACCGATTAACCCAGAAACACCCATTCACCCAGAAACACCTACAAAACACCCAATCACACCCAAAAAACACTCAATCACCCAGAAACACCTAATCACACCCAAAAAATCACCCAATCACCCAGAAACACCCACAATACTCACCCATCCATTTATACACACCCACAAAACCCATTCACCCAGACACACCTCCAACACCTACCCATCCACCCAGCCACACTCGCAACATTCATCCAGACACATCTATAAGTACCTAATAAAAATTACTGTCCCTAATGGAGTTCCGAGACGGTCAATCAGCTTGCGTCAAGCACCTTGATTTTCTGTATGTTTTTGTTCCGTTGCTGGCGTAAACAAATTAAACAGACCTAAAAAGCTTTTATATGCTTGACTCAAGCATCCAGCAAGCGTTGTAGACGATCAAAATGTTTAAAGCAAGATTGACGCCAAGCTGATTGACCGTCACGGAACTCCTAGGTTTTAACAAATTTATGACGTGAAAAGAAAATGGCGCGCGCAAAGCAAATTACAAATTACAAAGTACACCAAGAAGGTTCCGAGTCTGAGTTTTTAACAAATTAGAATAGGTTGCATGACAATTTCGGCACCATGGAGGTAGAAATAAATATGTATAATGATGTTTTGAATTCACAAACTCATTGCACACAATGTTCTAAATTCAAATTTACTTTAACCTCTAGAGGATAAAAACAGCTTTTGCACTCAGATATCGAAGAGCAAAAACGCTTTTTCCGAGATGGTGGGATGAAAAACTTATTTTCACATACTTCGCGGTAACTGTTCGGTTTCTGAATGGTTGCTGATCTGTATACCTGACGTTTTATAGAACGTATTTAAAAGGTTAAAAAATTAAAATCGCACTAATTTACAAGGATTGCTAGTGTTAGGGTCCTAACTAGGGGACGTTAAATTAAAGTGGACTGTATATTTAAATAGGCTTTACTGGTCTCGTAATATTGTATCGAGTGTGGGAGCGAAGGACACGGCCGGTGCCTGAGAAGCGGTCGGGCTGAGTGGGGGGCCGGTGTCGCCGTCGCCGATGTCGCTGCGCGTCCGCAGCCTGCACCCGAGGATTGCCGAAAGTCACCGACTACACACGAAGCCGCTCGCGCACCAGCATTAATGTTATTTGACATCTCTGAGTGCAGCCGCGCACCAACATACTCCCCGGGTTGAAGATGGTCTTCAATGAACTGGAAGAGGGCAGATATTATTGAACGCTCTTCGAATAGTGCCCTTCTTCGTCTTCACCTCAGCCACCCTTGTGACTCCGTCGACACCGGGATAAGTCGTCACAATTCGTCCCAAAGACCACAGAAGCGGTGGACTCCTCTCTCTGATGAGGACCAGGGAACCAGGCCTTATTTCGCCTGTAGAGCGCAACCATTTCGTCTTTGTCTGCAGCAGAGAAACATATTCGTTAGTGAATCGTCGCCAGAAGTGCTGCTGGATGAACTGGATTCGTCTCCACCGATCCAGGCGTGAAATATTGGCGTTGGCCACATGTGGGTGTGGTACAGTTAACAGTGGTCGTCCAATCAGAAAGTGAGAGGGAGTGAGAGCTGAGAAATCATGAGGGTCTGAAGAAAGAGGGGTAAGAGGGCGTGAATTTAATACAGCTTCGATAAGAGCTAAACAAGTAGCCATCTCCTCAAAAGTAAGGTGGGTTAGTTGTAAAAGTCTTTTGAGATGGTACTTGCACGATTTTACTGCCGCTTCGGCTAGAGAATTAAAATGTGGAGAGTAGGCAGGGGTGAAATTGAATTGAATGCCCTCCTGCACTATCTCAGAAGCAACATTGGATGTACGGAGAAACCTGTGTATTTCATTGGCGGCACCGACAAAGTTCGTGCCGTTATCAGAAGTGATGCAAAGAGGTTTGCCTCGACGTGCCACGAAGCGATTTAAGGCAGCCATATAGGCCTCAGTGGTGAGGTCCGTGACAAGCTCCAAATGTACAGCTTTTACTGCGGAACAAACAAAAATGCACAAGTATGTTTTTAATAATTTGCACCCACGACCTTTACGGTCGGCTATCATTACTGGGCCCGCGTAGTCTACGTTGCAGTTTTGAAAGGGAAATTCTAAATTTGTTCTCGAAAGAGGGAGCTGTCCCATTACTGGTTGTACATTTTGAGCTCTATGTCTGTAACAAACTAAGCATTTGTTAACAATTAATTTAGATAGGTTTTTGCCTTTAAGAGGCCAATAAGTTTGACGAATACTAGCTAGAAGAAGTTGAGGACCGGCATGTAATAGCCTTTTATGTTGCATTTGAAATATAAGTTTTGTTATGGGATGAGAAGAACATAACAAGATTGGGTGTTTTGTATTAAAGTCGTAGGGGGAATTATCAAGCCTCCCGCCCACGCGGATGAGGTCATTTTCATCTAAAAAGGGGGTTAATGAAATTAATTTATTTTTGCGAGGCAATGTCTTTTTTGATTTTAGTGTTTTATAAACATCAGGGAACATTTCAAGCTGAGCACAATGTAAAATAAGATTTAATGAATGTTGTAATTCCATTAAAGAGAGATTGCCACACTGTTGATTATTTTTATGTTTTAAATTATGCACAAATCTACATAGGTATGCTACAATTCTTTGCAATTTAGTAAAGCTGGAGTATTTTGTTAGTACAGATGAAATTGCGAGTACGTTAATGAAATAAGCGCTACGACTACTACTAGAATGATTATCAATATCACTACCACTACTGCTAATGATATGATTAACTACTTCCGGTAGATCATGTTTCACGACTTGGGGTTTTTTGGGCCACTCATTTTCGCTTTGTAACAAAAATGAGGGTCCAGTCCACCACAAGGATGTATCGCCAATGACATCAGCTCGTAAACCTCGTGAGACAAGATCCGCTGGGTTTTCCTTCGACGGTACATAGCTCCAGGCGTGGTTACAAGTACTCTCTTGTATTTCATTGACTCTGTTTCGCACAAATGGCTTTAATTGAGTAGATGAAGTAGATAGCCATCCTAGAACTATTGTGGAGTCACACCAGAATCTACATTGATTTAACTGCAATGAAAGCGAGTCTACAACTTTAGTATACAGTCTTGCACCTAACAAAGCTCCGCAAAGTTCAAGCTTAGGCATAGTTGTAGGCTTTAGTGGCGCTATGCGATTTTTAGAGGCTAAAAGCTGTACGCGCAGTGAGCCAGTATTGGCATTATAAGACCTAATGTATAGGCACGCACCATATGCCTTTTCGGATGCGTCAGTAAAAACGTGAATCTCATGAACAATAGAATTCTCACACAGAACCCAACGTGGAATTTTTAAGTTGTTTAAATATTGCAAAGTATTTTCAAAGAGTGACCACAATTTTTTGATTTCTGGGGACACTGTATCGTCCCAATCATATTTATCTAGCCACAAACGTTGCATTATAATTTTTGCCTCGACAATGCAGGGGCCGATAAGACCTAATGGGTCAAAAATTTGGCTAATTATAGATAAAATATGACGTTTTGTTACCTTTTTCATTGGTTCTATATTTATTGAAAAGGTGAGTATATCAGTGTCACAAATCCAAAGAAGACCTAATGTTTTAGACTGAGAATTATTTAGACCATGTTCAGAAAAATCAATTGACTTAGTGGATTCATCAGTATTAGAGTTTTGGACTTGTGACAGGATGTCTAGACTGTTAGACTTCCATTTGCGTAATTTGAAATGAGCAGAAGCAAGGATGGAAGTTACTCTGGTGGAAGTATCAACAACCTGTTTGATGGTACTCCCGCCATGAAGAAAATCATCTATGTAGAAATCACGCTGTATAGCTGATTTGACATTGCGATTGTCTGTCTGATTTGCTAAATTTGTAAGACACTTAGTAGCTAAATAAGGGGCTGAAGCAGTGCCGTAAGTTAAAGTATTAAGAGTGTATATTTTAAGAGGCTCTTTTGTATTGAACCTAAAAATTATTTTTTGTAATGGTCGTTGAAGAGGGTTAATTTCTATAGCCCTATACATTTTTTCGATGTCGGCTGAAACGACGTATTTGTGCAGTCGAAATCGAATTAAAATTGAAATAAGATCGTCTTGAACGACGGGCCCTACCATTTGTATGTCGTTTAATGATAGTCCTGAAGAGGTAGGAGCGGAAGCGTCGAAGACAACACGTAGTTTGGTGGTGGAGCTGGACTCCCGAATGACCCCATGGTGGGGAATGAAGTATGTGCCAGAAGAGCATTTTGGCGAAGGGGCACTGTCTAAGTCTAATGTCATGTGACCTAACGATTCATATTCTCTCATAAATTCGTAATATTTGATTTTAAAAGAGGGATCGCGTTGAAAACGCCTTTCTAATGATAGAAAACGATGTTTAGCATGTTCGTAAGAGTATCCCAATAGATTAGGGTCTTTCTTTAAGGGCATAGAGACGACAATACGACCATCGTCCCTGCGAAAGGTTGTGTCTAAAAAATGTTTCTCGCAAAATCTTTCTTCTAAAGATTCGGAGTGTTTAGGGAGAATTTGATCAAGTTGCCAAAATTGAGTCAGATCGGGAGATGATGATGATGAGAGAGATGATGATGATGAATTTATAAAGTTGCAAGACAATGTATTATTACTATTATTATTTTGTGATGCTATGTGACCGGATACTAACCACCCGAATTTTGTTTCACACAACTTCGGTAAGTTTTTACCTAAATTTATAGAATTGTTTCCTAGAACATTCCAAAATACTTCCGCTCCTACTAGGATGTCAATGACCGATGGAATGTTGAAATTGGGATCGGCTAACTTAAGACCAGTAGGTATAGGCACATGGCTGATGTGCACGAATGAAGACGGCAATAGCTTGGTAATCTCAGGTAGAATATGACTAACAATCTCAATTTTGTAATCACAGCATAAAGATTCTATTGTAAGACTGCAAGACTGTGTACTAGAGGAAATGTGGTTGTTAATACCTGTTACCTTGGTGCTTGTACCGCGTCGTGACAAACCCAGCGTATCGCATAAGCTCTGAGTGACGAAGTTGGCTGTACTACCATTGTCGAGTAGTAACCGCGCAGTACGCCTCTCGCCAGAAGCGTTTAACACGTTCACCAGCGCTGTGGACAGTAAAACATGCGTAGAAGTAGCAAGCTGCATAGTTGTAGCTGATAGTGAAACACCCTCAGATGTAGTGGGCAACGGGTTCACAAAAGGTGCAGGGTTGGGTGACTCTAAATGTAAGAGAGTATTATGCTTTACTTTACAGTATTTACAATGGCTTAGTTTGCATTGCGTTGCAAAATGACCTAGGCGCAAGCAGTTTAGGCAAACTTTAAAATCCTTTGCTTTTTGAATTCTGTTTTCAGCCGGTAACGCCCTGAAATGTTCACACGAAAATAGTAAATGATTTTGTGAGCAAAGCGGACAAACTTGATTATTTATTTTATTTTTAAAATTATTGTTTTGTGTATTTTTATTATTGTAATTTTTGTTATTATGTGTAATATTTTCTTTATTATTTTTTACATTTAAGATACTATTATTATTAAGACAATTTGACGAATTGGAATGACTATTGTTTAATGCAACTAATATATTATTATTTGAAATATTGTTGTTTGATTCAATTGACTCCAATAAGTCCGCTTTCCTGCTGATAAATGTGCAAAATTGAGACAACGTTGGATCTTCACTCAAATTATTGCGATACTCTTCCCATCCTCTACTAGTGTTAATGTCTAGCCTTTTTGCTAAGATGAAAATGAGAAGAGTATGCCAATGGTTGGTAGGTTGATTTAGTGTTGTAAGTGCCCTAATATTTTTATTAACTACATCAACAAGATGACGGAGAGAAATACTGGATTCCCTCAATACGGGCTCAACATCGAACAATGCTTGCAAATGATTGTCAATAAGAAGGCGATTATTATTAAAACGTTCACATAATAAGTCCCACGCGGTTATGTAATTATCTCCAATGAAGTCTATGTTTTTAATAATCAACGCTGCAGTTCCCTTAAGTGATGCTCGCAAATAGTGAAATTTATTTATATTATCTATTGAACTATTTTTATGAATAAGCGAGGCGTAAGTGTCTCTAAACTCGAGCCAGTACTGATAGTTCCCATCGAAAGTCGGCAAGTCAATTTTGGGCAAGCGTACAAAATTTTGAGAATGGTGTGCATTTAAGTTGTTAATATTGGAGCTAGGTACGGAACCTTTGGAAGTAGCACCGAGGAGGCTGCGGGCGAGCGCGACCAGGCTGAAGAACTGCCGGTCAAAGTCCTCGCGCTCCGATAGCAGCGCCTCGGGTTCCTCCACCAGCATCTCGATATTATTCTGTAACGTATCGAATTCGGTGTACATAGCTTGAAATTTATCAAAGCGCTCCTCGAGGTCCAAATGTTGCAACTGAGAAAGGCACGAGCCATTATTTATAAAGTTTAAATAATTACTAAAAATTGTCAGTTTAGATTTTAAAGAACTGCGCTTCTTAGTTAAGACTTTAAGTTCAGCCATTATGAAATAAATATGTTGAAGCAAATATGGCTACGAAAGTGACGTGGCGTAGTAAGCTAAAATGGAGGCCGGTGCACGGCTTTGCGTAAGAAAAATAAAAGAATTTAGCTCTCTGATAGATTGCGTTTATGAAATGTATGGCTGATGAGATGATAGAAAGCAGAAGCGCTTTTTTAAAGTGAAGAGATGAAAAAGGCATGAAAAAATCAGCAGAAGACGGGAAAAAATTTAGACAAGAGGGAGATAATTGGAACGAACTCACGGTTTCCTGTACTATACTCCCAGTAAGGTGACTTCAGTATCTTCTTTCTTCAATGCAGGCTAAGACGACGGACGGTCCACGCTGGCACGATGAAGTCCACGAGGTGCGTAGCGCGATAAGACTCGTGGGGACGAAAATATTACTTTTAAGACGGTGAGAGGACCATTTGTTAGGGTCCTAACTAGGGGACGTTAAATTAAAGTGGACTGTATATTTAAATAGGCTTTACTGGTCTCGTAATATTGTATCGAGTGTGGGAGCGAAGGACACGGCCGGTGCCTGAGAAGCGGTCGGGCTGAGTGGGGGGCCGGTGTCGCCGTCGCCGATGTCGCTGCGCGTCCGCAGCCTGCACCCGAGGATTGCCGAAAGTCACCGACGACACACGAAGCCGCTCGCGCACCAGCATTAATGTTAATTGACATCTCTGAGTGCAGCCGCGCACCAACAGCTAGCGACAAATTTTAATGAGAAATGAAGACTTAACATGTACGATCAACGGCACACGTCAGACGACCCAAAACTGTCATATTTCTTCTATCGATCGTTAAACTTATTTATTTGTGGTAGAGCACGAAGCCGATTGAGAAATCTTTACCTTTTGTAGTAACCTGACGTGCTGTCGACTGTACGTCCCCCGGTGGTGGAGATAATAAATAGATTAAGCGATAAAAAATTATTGTAAATTGACAATCTTTTAGGTTCCTGGAATTTAAAGCGCACGTAGCACATCATTAGTTTCAATTAAACGATTGTGTTTGGTGGGGGGCAATTCACTCAGTTTGGTTTCTATGTCTGATTGAATAGCATTCATATATGATATTTTCTTTAGAAAAACATAATAATAGACGTTCAATGACACAAATCGAATACGTAATTACAGAAATAAGTTTCAATGCCCATACATTTTGGACAATGTTTCAAGGATATCTTTGATTTGCCTGTTTTTTTTTTTAAATTAATACACTTTTAGTTTGAGTTTCGAAGAGAATTACGCTCTGTATGTGCTCCAGAAACTTTATTAGTTAAAATAGGGTACTATTCTCAAGTAAATAGGTCAAACACAAGTAAAATTACATCAGTTAAACTGTTGAAGGAATTACTGATTTACTGGATCCGACCCTTTTCTCGAGATCGGTGGTTCTAACTGAAACCTACAAAATACTGAGCAATTTATATGGCAAGCAAGCTGTCAGCGGTGCTTTATTATTAAATGGAAAACTAAGTACTGCGGTGCAATTACAAAACGAGTTCAAGTAGTGTTATGTAGACGGTAACCATTTTTAGCCATCTAAAGTCATAATGACGCTATTTTTTTTGCTCGATTTATAACCATGACATGTCACGATCCGTATTTATTTATCCATTAGTACAAACACCGTTACAAACAAATTTGTTAGGTAAACTGTTACATTAAAATATTTAACAGCTTACCTAACATAGAACCTAAATATTATTATAATACCTAAACACAGCGCTATTATAATTAACTTATAGTTTTATGTCTAAACCTTAAATATTGACAATATACTTGAGTAAAAAGAACACGCATTAAAAGCACCCATGTAGACATGACCTCAAGCAGAATGCTATTTTATTTCTCAATTATAGTACTTATCGCGTTCATTATTATCATCAAGTTAGTTTTAATAGGAAAAAACAAAAAAGAATTTTATTTTTATTTATTTTATTTTCTGATGACCAAAATATATAGTGAGCAAATTATTTGTGTAGGTGTATTTTAGATCCCACTCACTGTCTTGCTATGCTGGAAAGTTTCTATCATAAATAAGCTTAATATACAAGAAGTAATTTTTTGATCACTTTGATTATCAGTGGTTCCTTAAATATGAGACGACTTCAAAACTATTTCGTTAATTCAATTCAAATAAATTGTAATAATGCCAATTGAAGTATATTATTCTTGGCACATCTCTCTAAAAATAGGGATTAAAAAAAGCAGAATAATTTATTAGTTTTTCGACAATAGCTGGTTCTTTATTTCAAAGTAATCTTTTTTAGAGATTATTAGGCAATCCTCTTCATTTTATAGTTAACCTGCAAGGAGTTAATAAGATAAATAGGTATCTAATTGGGGACTTTTAAAACAGTATTTTATAGTATTGTCTAACGGTATCAAACAAAAACAGTTTTGTGACTTGCCTCAATTATATCTGTAAAATTTGATCGCTTGGGGCACGCCACATTTAAACTTCAAGCTGCAGTAATAGAAAATATTGACTTTGACGTGCAAGTGGCGGAAGGTACTGTGACGTTAAAGTCCCTTGTTTGTCTACAATAATAATTATTGTTGGAATTAAGTTATTAGGTACAAGTTTGACAAGTTCTTAAGCTCACTTTTAATTTGTTTGTCATAGCTAGTATAGCTAGTATCATCATAGCTAGTACACTTATATTTTTACAGAAAAAGATTATCGACATTGAAGGTAAAAATTGTACCTATATATTCGCTAGCAGATTACTTGATAAGTAGGAACGTCATAAAATAACATACGAGCTAATACTTACGATGTTCCGTTCTTATTTTATAGAGTGTGATAGTTTTTGTCCAAGTTAATCTATTGAATGTAATAAGATAAAAAAAGGTTTTCGACACAAAGTAATATCGAATCTCCAAAGGTTGGTATGGCACTATCAGCTTTAAGTACAATGCCAAGGTAATAATATTATTATGTGAAGGGTACCTATTTATAGTGTACTTTAATAGGCAAATAAAAAGCTGTGATATTTTAAATTTATAAGCTGTGGATTAGTAGGTAATATTAATATACACCATACCCAAAGTCGGGCACATACATAAATAGATCATACATGTAATATCTCCGAATACGAATGTAGAGGTGTATTTACATCCACATTTTCAGCTATACGTTTCCTACAACACCGAAGGAAGAAACCAATACTTTAAAGTCTCATTTTATTCGCATAAAAGGTACCTACAAACTTTACCAAAATTGTATAATAGTTAAGAGTTTCAAATTGAGTCCATGACCTGAAGCAATATCAATAATAAAAAGTGGAGACAAGAGTAGTTGGGACTTAAGGCCAAAGACAATTTTTTTAAATAAATTATCACTGTTAATTAGGTAGCCCCGGTAATTTAGTTACAATAGGTATGATGTAATACATATAATTATGCGTGTTTGCAGCGACTAATGCGGGTTTTTTAGTCACACTTCACTAGTTCATGTCAAATCCCATTCTAAGAGCAGTTAATGGAAGAAAAATATACGATTCCTACCACAGGCACGCACGTCCGTTGGCCCCGGCTGCATCTGCAGTCGTTAATACCCACACACCATCCGCATTGAGCCAGCGTGGCGGGCTATGGTGGCCCATTCTCTTTATATTCTTCCATCCATAGAAAAAAACCCTTGGCTCAAAACGGCTCAATAAGGCATACTCATAAGTACTGTAAACCAAAATTAGCAGTTAAGCATTGACAGACACGACACTCTTTATTCATGTTCACATTACTCATTTTCGGGACATACATTTTCGTCAGCTAACATACACATAAACGATAATTCCAAAGTTTATTACAGTAAACGTGAAATAAAAATAAATAAATATTAAAATCTCGATTTTATTTTATTGCAGGTTTTGCTAACGAGAGATCATTAGGTACACGCTAACTTCAAGTGGAAAATTTGCGATTGTGAGTAGACAGCTTTTTAACACCTAACGTGGTATATATAGTTGTGAAATAATTAGAATTCGTAGATACAGATGACAACCACGTATATACCATGTTACTTTATCATCATTTTCAATTCACCTGAGCAAACAAAAACAAAACATATTCATTATAATAGTAAAATAAGTTTAGGTTCTTACTGCTTTTTTCGTTAACACTGTGTAACAAAATGAAATTGTTATCTTAAAGGTATTGAATATTAATTGGTAGTAAAGCCTTGAATTATATATCAATCGGGCGGTGCGATAGCCAAAGGCTGACCGGACCCGTGAAATATGAGTCAGGTTGGTTCCCGGGGGTCTCCTCATACAGCTCTTGCTTTTGTACTGAAACAAATCCAAGAACATCTGAAAATTACATTCGGAGATACTACAAAACTATGGGTAAACTTGTACAGCCCTGGTAACTTAAACCAATGAATTCACCGCTAAGAATAATATCGTTGAATTCAATTTTGGATGAGATTGATTAATGAAGTTAGGCATGGCTGATTAATTAATGTTAATTAAATTGTCCATGCAGTATTCAGTGCACATAGAAAGTATGTGTACATTTAATTTCCATTGCTTTTATTTCACCAAAAACCGCACTATTTTAAATTGAATGATGTTCACGTAGACACAGTATACATAATTATATAGAATGTACAAGCTTCAGGCCGCTGCTAATGAAAAACCCTATAACGTTTACACAACAAGTTTTCACATTTATATTATGAATACGATATATTCTGACATTAAGTTTTATCCGACGCACTAAGGGTCGGGGCACATTTAGCGAGGCGAAGCTTAGCGCAATTTTCTCATCCTGCAACTAGTCGGCTTTGAGGTAGTAAAAATATAGTTCTTTTTTGCTCTTATTTTTGGAGCCTCATATAGCTTGACGGTTTCGAGAGAATGATCTCGCAGAAGGAAGTCGCGGTCTCCCACGCTCTTTCACTGCCAAACATGGATGGCGCTATGGTTGGAAGACAAGCCTGTGCTCAGTCTTGTCGACCCGAGCGTCGCAGCGGTGACACCGCGGCGACTTCACCCAACAGGCAACCCGTACAAAATAATCTCCTAAGCAACCTTGTCCGGACTATGACCTTCACTTCCCCAATACCAGACGGATCGCCAATGTTGGAGAAATGGGTGCTGTAAAAGAGTTTCACGTGTCATACATTCATTCGCTTACTTAGCGGAGACTACGCGAAGGATAGAGTTTCGCGCGCTTTGATGACCGCTAAAAAACCGACACGGCTTTGAAAATCGCGAATGCAGCGAAAAATTTTGCGTAATCATTTGCAAATTTCGTCCTACACTTGTGGGTTTGCGTATTCGTGCGAATGTGAGTGACGAGCATTAGAACACTATGACACTTGGTAAATACGCTAATTAAACCGACCCATTATGGAAACAAAAAGATGTTAACGAGCCTGGAAGATCTCATGAATTTTAGATCGTCACTGCAAAATTACATGCATTGTTCCGTCCGCATTAGTACCTTATACCTCTGTGCTGAATGTACTAACCGATAAAACGTTTAAGTCTTCAACTCGGGAACAAAGGCTATCAGGAGAGTAGTAAACGGTACGATCATATAGTTGGTAGCTTAAGTTTCAAGCACTGCGGCTGCTTCAAGTTTTAAGAGCAACTTTAAGTTCTTCACCACTTCAATATTCTTATGGGTACTTGTCGGTTAGATATATCTAATAAAGTAAGCAAGCAATATTACTTTAATGCCATACTAACCGAAGCATTTTGGTATTTACACAACGGCGGTTTTGTATTACATGATTTATAAAGCATGTTGCCTTAATGCCATTTTCACTGGTATTTTGCAAATTTAATAAATGTATTATTCTAAAAGATTTAATCCCGATAATAGAGTGTTAACCCAATTTATACAAAAAATATAAACGGATTGTACATAAACTGAACAAGTAAACTGACGCAGATACTATTTGTTTATTCGGAGGGTAAATCTTGCATATTCTATACAAAGTTTTATTATTTAATGCTTTTACACATTTTATTTGATATCGTTCACCTTTTAAATCGTCTATCTTTGTAATTGCTTTGTAAAGTATAAATAGGTTTCTTTTTTTAATTATTTGTAGGTCTGCTGACAACGCACCGTTTAATATACTCGTATTACGATTTCCGTACAGAAAATAACAAGCACCTAATTAATTTATTGACTTAACTAAATCATATGATTTTTGTTTAATTTTGACTGATATTAATTGTACAATGGGTTAATTATTGCAAATAATCACGAATCTTTACCAGACTACTCTCACTTAGTTTTAATTTTGCATGCAATTTGGTAAATTTTCTTTTCTAACCAAGTTTTTGAATATGTACCTACTTGTATTCTTACATTGTTTCCATGAATGGCCAATTAAGTGACGAAGTGACATTATTATCTGGACGTATCTTATAATAGGGGTTAAAGTATGAAATTGCCGATGTTACCTCTTTATTTAGCAGTAGTGTATAATTCCTTTAAAACAATAGTTATGTCCATTATTCTTTTTTTATTTTAAACTTCATTTCAAGGACTTATATTTATGTATAAAATTTTATCTTATTTTTATTTCTTTTATTACTAAAATCTTCAAAAACAGCTCGTCCAAGTACCACTTAGATCCACGGACACGAACACCAGTCCGTCTCCGTTATAAAAAAAAATTCTAGGTATCCTAGGTATCCTATAGCTTAATGTTGTCTAAATATACCCACAAAATTATATAAAATTTATATTTGTGGTTCCATAAAAAATCGCAAACATATATATACAAACATATTGTATGGAAAAATGAATTTTTGCTAAATTCTCCATACAAAACGGCAATTTGATACATAAACCCCTAATATATTCATGGTCCAATGCACTTCGCGAATATAATAATAATGAAAAGTGAGATGTAACATTTGATACAATAAATAAAAATGAATCGATTTAATATTAAGTAAATTAGTAATGTTTTTTTTAATTTAAATTTAACCCAATGGTATAAATATTTTCCTTATATCAAATGCAGTAGGTATTTGTTTAGTAGGTACAAGTTTATACCTAATTTATAATACGTAATAATTTTTGTCACCAGCACTTTGATTGGCAAGTGGACACACCTGTGGGGCATGGGGAAGTGGTGACCGTTCAACTGCTGTCGCGACTGAGATGGGGATATCCCCGTATGCTAGGCATCTACCGGTTGGGCCTGCACCTCGTTGTTGAAGACGGCCATCTCTTGGTTACTGACACACTGGTCAGTAACACCAACAAGCCAGTGCCGGTAAGTGACTAGATTAGATACAGATTTCATACGTTACTAGATAATGTAGGTGGAATGAATATACCTTATATCTAAATATTTGAATGAACATTAGGCTATAAGTTCAATTTAACCCCTTTCTCCTACATAAATATTTATATGTGTGTGGTGTTCCACTTTCCCTTACAGCAGAATCACTTGAGTACAGTACATCACTACGTTTCGAATTTAAAGTACCATCGCGATGGTATTTTTGTTCCGATGCATCGGAACAAAAATAAAGACGTTTCAATTCGACTACTTTATTTTTCAATCACTAGCTAGAAAAAGCTAAGCTAAGCTAACTAGAAAAACAAAAAAATTGCAACGTATTTAAATAACATATGAAAAGTTACTCAATTTTGATAAGTTCTATTGGAAGCTAATTACTAACATTACTTATTATTAAAAATATAATTTACTGTAAATACCTCCTCATATATCTTTCTGCCATGATCTCAGGCTATCTGGGACTACTGTCTGGGTATGCTGTCGTTAGCAGTTTGCTATCCGCCATACAGGTTTGTATTGGGCAATCTCCCTTAGCCGACTCGCAAGACAAAATAATATCATGGCAGACACTTTTCTACGTATTTTTTTGTAACTCTGTCAGCATAAAAGACAAATGTAAGTAGGTAAATAGGTAAAACCTATGAAAAATAAATTCTCGTTCGCCTTAAAACCAAGGAGTGCCTAATTAAATATTAGGCACTGCACATAAAAAATCACACATGACTACCACCAAACAATTTAATAACTTCACCTAACCGTTAAATGAATGCTCTGAATGTTGCTTAATATACGAGACCTGAATTTCGTGTTGAACAGCTATAAAACTGGTACTGAGTTGATTTAGAAGGACATCCGATTTAAGTACCTAAAGAATTTTACGTGTGACACTTAGGTTGATTCAACTGTACTCCTAAAAGACGTTATTTTTACCAGAAGAGCATGTTTTACTAGAAAACGACACATTTCCCTGATTACTACTATGTTAAAGTACCTTTTCATCCCACCATCTCGGAAAAAGCGTTTTTGCTCTTTGATATCTGAGTGCAAAAGCCGTTTTTATCCTCTAGAGGATAAAGTAAATTTGAACTTAGAACATCGTGTGCAATGAGTTTGTGAATTCAAAACATCATACCTATTTATTTCTACCTCCATGGTGCCGAAATTATCATGCAACCTATTTTAATTTGTTAATAACTCAGACTCGGAACCTTCTTGATGTACTTTTTTTGTAATATGCTTTGCGCGCGCCATTTTCTTTTCACGTCATAAAAACCTAGGAGTTCCGTGACGGTCAATCAGCTTGGCGTCAATCTTTGATCGTCTACAACGCTTGCTTGATGCTTGAGTCAAGCATTTAAAAGCTTTTTAGCTCTGTTTGATTTGTTTACGCTAGAACGGAACAAAAACATACAGAAAATCAACGTGCTTGACTCAAGCTGATTGACCGCCTCGGAACTCCAATAGGGACGGTAATTTTTATTAGGTATGTCTGGATGTTGCGGGCTGGGTGGATAGGTGGGTGTTGGAGGTGTGTCTGGGTGAACGAGTGTTTTATGGGTGTGTCCAGGTGAATGGATGTTTTGTGGGTGTGTCTGGGTGAATGGGTGTTTTGTGGGTGTCTGAATGAATGGGTGAGTATTGTGGGTGTGACTGGGTGGATGTTGTGGGTGTCTGAATGGATGTTGTGGGTGTGTCTGGGTGAATAGGTATTATGTGGGTGTTTTTGGGTGAATGGGTGTTTTGTGGGTGTTTCTGGATGATTGGGTGTTTCTGGGTGAATGGGTGTTTTGTGGGTGTTTTTAGGTGAATGGGTGTTTTGTGGATGTTTCTAGGTGAATGGGTGTTTTGTGGGTGTTTCTGAGTGAATTGGTGTTTTTTGGGTGTGTCTGAGTGGATGGGTGTGTATTGCGGGTGTGAATGTTGTGGGTTTTTCTGGGTGGATGGGTGGGTGTTGTAGTTGTGTCTGGGTGTATGCTGTGGGTGTGTCTGGGTGGATAGATGTGGGCTGTGGATGTGTCTGAGTGGATGTTCTGGTTGTTTCTAGGTGGGTGTTGAGAGTGTGTTTGGGTTGATGGGAGGGTGTTGTGGAAGTTTCTGGGTTAAAACAGAAACTGTTGTGATTGTATTTTTTTTGTATTTTGCTATTTCCTGGTTGGGAGGGATGAAAAGGTACGTATTGCACTCGAGTGCAAAGATTTTTCACCTTGTGCTCTTTTGATTGTAATATTCCCTCGCTATCGCTCAGGATTCTAATTTTTGAATCACTCGCTACGCTCGTGTTTCAAATTTAGAATCCTTCGCTAGCTCGGTCATCAAAATTGAGCACGCGGTTAAAAAACAACTTTGCACTCACGCACAACAAATAACTATTAAACCATTGTAGTCTTATTTATAATATACTATATGTAGTAAACAGCAAATTTGTAACATTACTGATTCGTTTTGAGGGGGCGCAGTGTGGTACGGCAGAGCACAATACGAGTATGCACATAGGCCACCATCAGGTTCCATTATTATATGCGTTAGTCGTCATTTTGTGTGTTATGTAACCTACTATAATTAATAGCAGTTCCAAAAAAATAAACAATGAAATATTGTACCTGTAATTATTTAACAAACGTTTATCCAAAACATGGATACTATAAAATTTAAACTAAAATAAACTTTTTAATTCTATTTAACTTCCTCAGATTTTTTTACACACCTAATTAAATATTCTTTGTTGAACATAATTAAAATAAATACATACATACATAAATCACGCCTATATCCCCGAAGGGGTAGGCAGAGGTGAACTAGCACCCACGTTTCGCCAATTATGCTAGGTCCCATGTAATAGGTGGCGAGCCTATTGCCATTTATCGGGCACAAAAGTCGCAGTACATCGCAAGGTATAACAGGAACATTCCTCATCACTGATTTATCCTTAGTCGCCTTGTACGACACCCACGGGAGAGATTTGGGGTGATGACAATTGTATTCTACTCTGCCGTCAACACATATTAAAATAAATGTTTGTCGTAAATTAACTAAGTAGCGTTAACTTAACGTTAACTTACTTAACTGGGTATAGTTATAGTGGAATAAGGATAACTACATAATTAATTTTTTGAGAAATACGAGGTCCATATTGCCTACAAAACAACACAGGACAATGTAAACTTAGTTACATTGGATGCAAACTCGAATACATTTATATACATTCCAAAAAGTTTGTGTAGGTACCTAACGGTCAATGAAAAATTAATGAGTGGGCACCGACCATTAAGCGTAGCATCGAGAGCCCGTCCGCTGATTAGAAGTCGTAGACACAATATGCAGATTCAATGGCAGAGAACATTGCCTGTCATAAATGTACAAAAGATACGCTATCTCGTAATTGCTGTATTTTTAGTTACCGAAGCATTAAGGTAGTAAACTATTCCCCATCCAGACAACGAGGCTAGGAAAATTATTTTTTAAAATGGATACATATTAAATATTATTTATTTTAATTAAATAACGACTAGCAAAAAATCTCGCTATTCACGCATACGCACCAGAGATAAGGAAAGCTACTTTACCTTGTCTAGATTTATTTGGTGTCATTTTTTACAATCTCTCCTAATCTCTAAACTAATAATCTTATTTACTCGTATTGGCACAAAAAAGTAAATCATGTTATTCAAACAGCCAAACTTGATACCTTAAAGTTCGAGACTCACTAACGATGGGGACATTAAAGGATATTTTCTGAAAAATACCAATACTTAACGATATATAAAAGTAAGGTTGTTATTGTTGAGCCCAAGGGCAGACAGCTGATTATAATCGCTCCGATAAAAGTAAGTGAAAATGGAACGCAAAAACTTTTATCACGATAATATTAACGCCTCACAAAACATATCTGCAATATGTTTTGTGTTATGAAAGACTCCTGCCGCTCCAAAGTAATTCGAATAGCAAATAACTGTTTACCGGAATAATATTCAAATAAGCTGCTATCATGTTATAAGTCTGCTGATAGGCTGGATGTGTGTGTGTGTGTGTGTGTGTGCATACGCAAAGAAAAAAATCTTAGATAATAATGATACTTACAATATATTATGCTTAGGATATTATATGGTACCATGTCCTTATTTAACTTTACGGCTAAAGGCACGAGCCGTGCCCCGTGCTAGACACACGAGGCACGGATTCAAATATTCACGAACATTTTATATGATACAGTATGTAATACCGACAACATTTTATCAATCATTGGAATTAATAACCCGCATATTCACTGTGTAGTATTCATAATTGTAGAATAGTGTTTCTATAATGTTTAAAATATTATAAATAAGATACGGTATATGAATCATACACTATTGTAGGTCAACGATTGAATCATAATATATCTATTATAATACTAAGTATTTGAACCTTTGCTTTTATAGTCTATTTCTAGTTTACTCAAACTATTTTAGGAAGGTACAAATTTCGCTCGTTTTCGTTGTTGAGTTGGGTTGTTTTTTCATCTCTGTAACTTTTACTAATTTAACTAAATTTACACTAATAATATTAAAAATTTAACGATCCACTAATAGATAATAAAGTCACATCAATACTGCTGTCCGCCGGGTTGAGTTTAAATACTAAATTTCACATTTGTAATAATAGTTCCAATAGTGTAATAATAACACTAAATCATTTTTGAAGTTAAAAGTGTACAAAAAGACAGTGTGCTTATATAAAAAAAAATTGTCGTAAAAACTGTCAGCGTTTCACGATACGATGAAATTTTACGAAGTGCCTATTTAGACGATGTCTGATCACCATCAACATTCTAAAATCATGGTCACTGATCGTGCATTTTCCTTTTTAAAAAATAGATAAGTAGACGTCATTAAAAAATTACGACCGATCTATTGGTATTGTTCATAAACTTAGTTCTACGTTTTTCTTCGTAGCACTGCTACGAAAAGATATCAACTTTAGTATTGCGCAGACAAGGGACGCCAAATGTTAGAGGTTTACCTAAATAAAAGAAATAAGCTTTGCATAAAAAAAATCAGTTTCAAATTCAATCTCAGTACGTTTTTTTATCTCCCTATATTCTTCGATCCATTAAAGATGATGATGGTGATGATGATGATGATGATGATTTTTAAATAGATAAAATTCTTTTCATCCCACCATCTCGGAAAAAGCGTTTTTGCTCTTCGATATCTGAGTGCAAAAGCCGTTTTTATCCTCTAGAGGATAAAGTAAATTTGAATTTAGAACGTCGTGTGCAATGAGTTTGTGAATTCACAAGAACATTATACCTATCTCCATGGTGCAGAATGTATCATGCAACCTATTTTAATTTGTTAACAACTCAGACTCGGGACCTTCTTGGTGTACTTTTTTTGTAATTTGCTTTGCGCGCGCCATTTTCTTTTCACGTCATAAATTTGTTAAAACCTAGGAGTTCCGTGACGGCCAATCAGCTTGGCGTCAATCTTGCTTTAAACATTTTGATCGTCCACAATGCTTGCTTGATGCTTGAGTCAAGCATTTAAAAGCTTTTTAGGTTTGTTTGATTTGTTTACGCTAGCAATGGAACAAAAACATACAGAAAATCAACGTGCTTGACTCAAGCTGATTGACCGTCTCGGAACTCCATTAGGGACGGTAATTTTTATTAGGTACTTACAGGTGTGTCTGGATAAATTTTGCGGGTGTGACTGGGTGGATGGGTGGGTGTTGGATGTGTGTCTTGGTAAATGGGTGTTTTGTGGGTGTTTCTGGGTGAATGGGTGTTTTGTGGGTGTTTCTGAGTGATTGGGTGTTTTGTGGGTGTTTCTGGGTGATTGGGTGTTTTGTGGGTGTTTCTGGGTGAATGGTTGTTTTGTGGGTGTTTCTGGGTGAATGGGTGTTTTGTGGGTGTTTCTGGGTGAATGGTGTTTTGTGGGTGTTTCTGGATGAATGGGTGTTTTTTGGGTGTGTCTGAGTGGATGGGTGTGTATTGCGGGTGTGAATGTTGTGGGTGTTTCTGGGTGGGTGTTGGTGTGTTTGGGTTAATGGGAGAGCGTTGTGGAAGTTTCTGGGTGAAAACAGAAACTGTTGTGATTGTATTTTTTTTCTGTATTTTGCAATTTCCTCGTTGGGGGGGATGAAAAGTTACGTGTTGCACTCGAGTGCAAAGATTTTTCACCTTGTGCTCTTTTGATTCCCTCGCTATCGCTCAGGATTCTAATTTTTCTGATTTTAGAATCCTTTACTAGCTCGGTCATCAAAATTGAGCACGCGGCTAAAAAACAACTTTGCACTCACGTACAACAAATAACTATTGTGTTCATAGTCCAGTATCGTGCTGTCGAGTCCGTGTAGGTATATGCACGCGATATTTTGATGCACGCGATATTCCATGTGGCCGACATGGCCACAGTTTTTTACGATTCACACCAATGTCGATAGTTGAGTGGTTGCCTTTGTCAGTGATACACTAGATGTTGCTATTGTTACACGAACACCTGTGGCGTGTGAATGTATTAAAATAGGCTATAAAACGCTTCGATATTTTGTAGCGAAACTAAAGCTCAATTTAGGGTTTCATATTGACCTCGACATTTTTTTAGGAGATTAAAGTTTAAAATTTGTAATAGCAATCCAACTTTTGTTGACGTCCGAGGTAGGTATTATTATTTTCTTCTTGTACCTATATATTAGCATCTGTTCCTAGTTTGTCTGGGTCGGGGCCGGTATGTTTCTCTGTTCCAGTCATGACGTGACACGTCACCGAGCCATTTCCTTTTTGATTCATATCGTCCATCATAAGGGGAAAGGTTCAAGTGATGAATGAATGTATAGAAAATGTGTTGGAAAGTACAAAGTTTAGAGACTGATGAAAGCATTCCAAGCCATACTGCTGAAGGTTTTGACTTACTTTTAATAGCCGTCCGCCAAACTGACACCAACCCTCTATTGGTAAGCTATATCTGTTTCAGCGTTGTTGGTGGATTGCCCTTCACTGCTCAGATTTGCCTTCCGAAGTAATAATATTTTTGGTCACCCATTCAATGACTAGATGGTATAAGAGTTGCGGGCTGTTAAAATATGCTGATTTTCAAATCAATAATCAAATCTTTCACCGCCTCTGTTACTTTTTTTTTTTGCTTAAAATGTACTTAAGTACACTTTTTCCTATTTATTATGTTCAGGTTCTGCTGGTCGTAATAGTCAAGATTACTGTGGTCGTATAAGACCGACTGGGCGGACGAAGAGTAAAAAATGTCATAAAGTATAAAAATATACTCTTTCGTGTGGGTGGAGCGCTGATATTAGAAGGAAGCCTCAGTGCAATATGAGCGATATAAAGAATTTACGTAAAAAGGATCTTATTAGATGAAATAGCTCAACGAGGTAATCACTTGCGCACTAAAAAATTCATTTTAAACAGGGCAACTATTGGCGCTGTATTCGCGCCTGCGAGATGAGGGAATGTAATAAAAAGTTGAAAGTGTTTTCGTCATGGTTTACTTTGGATAATAAAATGCATACCCTATATAAAAATATGTAAGTATATGTTATAATATAAGTCTTTCAACATTATAAGTATATTCAGCACACGACGATAAGTATATTATTCATACTTATCGTCGCGTGCTGAGATCAAAGTAAAACATAGTTTTCATATCCTGTTGTGTGATGATTACGGGTGATTTCTGGAATTTTGCACATAAATACGCAGCGCACAGTAGCACCCACAATAACGTTGCTTAGGAAGGATACAACAAGTATAAGAAGGCTGGCTACTCTGCCGTCGCCGCTGCAATAAAAATGCGATAACTGAACATACAGCCTTTTTCGTTTGTAGCAGATTTTAAGGATTTGCAGAAAAAATGTGCCCATCAAACTCCCTTATACCTTTCTGTCCTGACAGTTAGTCAGCCGAGAGACGTCCCCTATTAGACTTAAGTCTACCCCAAGGACCTCCAAACTGAACGGTCCTTCGCTGCCCGCATCCACCGCCTTCCCGCGATCTTTACCTGATCGTCGCTCGGTCTACCTTATACCTGCCAACGCTGCGTCTCCCGGTGTACAGCCGTCATTCGAGAACCTTTACGCCCCAACGTCTGCCAGTCCTCCTCGCAATATGCCCTTCCCTGCCCGCAATTCATTGGGCTATGCTTACCTTAGTTTTCCTGCAGATCTCATTATTTCTTCATGCAGACCCCATTGCTGTTAGCTCCTTGACCTCCTTCACCAACATATTTGAAAATAATTGCTTTGAATGAAAGTAATCAACGTTTGAATTCGTTTAAGTACCCTTATTTCTTATGAATATTATACAATTTATAAATCATCAAAACGGTAAACATCGAAAGCCCGTGTGTCAAAGGGAAATGCGCAATGTCCAGTCTATAATTGCAGAACCAAAACACATCCAATATCGACTTAGCACATGGAGCATAGACCGTGACACGTTCAATGATATGTTCATTAAGAGCGCCAATGGTCGCTACACTGTAAAGGTAGACTATTCGACAGTACATACATACACAAATCACTTCTATATTCCCGAAGGGGTAGGTAGAGGTGAAACAGCCACGTTTCGCCAAATGTTAGGTCCCATGGCGAGATGGCGCCAAGTATCGGGCACGTCAGTCGCAGTATATTGCTAGGTGATGTAGGTGGAATATTGCTGCCCGTTACTCATCGCTTACCCTTAGTCGCCTTGTATTATTCTGTTCTGCCGTGCCATCACCACACGGCACGTCACCATTCGACAACACACCAATCAAAAACTGAAACATAATGCTTTAACCATCCAATTCCTTCGTATAGGGCAGGTATCACAAATGTTCGTATCTCTTGTTATATTATTCATATCACAAAATGTTAGTTTAAAGTTTCCCTTATTAATTCTACGAGTAGGTATAAATATATGAATTTTATTCATGCGATTTTACTGCATGCACGACATTTTGTGAACACTTTATTAGAAACCAAACCACAACAAACACCAATGGCTAATTAATTAAATATTACAACGGATAGCACAGATTCCAACTCTTGAAGTAAATTAACGTCATAAGGGTTACGCTACGTAGAACGTGTGCTAACTACACACGTTCGACGTAGCGTAACCTGTGCTTGTAACAGAAATAAAATACGTCAAATGCGTTATTGTGTTTCACATGAATGTTTATAACAATACTAACACGACATTCACGAGCAAAATTCCTGAAATAATTAAATGGTTTTTGTTAAAAGGAGCAGAAACTAAGTCGTAGACGGCGCGGCGCCACGGTACGCCAACTGTAAAATTTATATTGATTTCGATAATTGATGCGTCTGACTGTAGAACTACCAGCTTGCATAAATTGTGACTAATTTACCGTGATATTATTATTACCGATTTTAGACTATTTCAAGTTCTAACTGGTGTTTATTTACTACGTTTCGCCAGGTGATAAATGATTGTAAAATTATATTTCGCCTGTTTACAAGAGTTAATGTTCACAACACGTTTCGGTTTCCACCCGGATACGTCTTTGTCGGTTTATTTTCGTATGAGTAGATAATTCCGTCGTGAATATATCCAAATAAGCGGCTTTACTAATACCTGTCAGTTAAATAATATTGTACATTTCGTGGCGGGGAACAATCACGGAGAGATACAATCATGTCACAGTTATATGTATTTGCAAATTATTCTTATTTCTTTATAATCATATTCAGCGTGTAAGCTTACTCCTACGTTACATAATGTAACGAACACATAATAAGCTTACACGTAGTAAAATGTTATTGATATCATAGGTCTATGTCAAATAGAAGTTCAGCTAAAATGGTGCATTGTGTTTCAAATGTTAACATACCTATATGAATGTGTTTTGTTTTACAGCGGACGTAATATCGATGCCTTATTTAACCGGATACCATAGCGTAGAGTATTCGAATAGCTTTGACAGTCAAAGAGCAAATGTTTTGTTGTGTCAGGCTTTGTAGTGTGTCCCTTTGATGAATAAACGGTTCCCGATTTCTGTTTTGAATTCAGTTTTTGGTAAAACCACCACGGTTGTCTGGAAACCGAGCAGGTAGCGGTTTTAGGGTTCCTCGGCGGTTTTTTTACGAATATTTTAGTTAATGCGCATATACTCAGGTACAACATTTGTACGTAATTGTAGTTTTATGTAAAAAAAAAATTATGTACCTACTTATATATGTTGTTTTTTATAAAGTATCATTCGTAATTAAGAGTTAAGCCTAAAATTCTGTTATTAATAGCCAATACAATAGAAGAAAAATAAATAGGGAGACTTAAATGTCAGGATGGATTGTAAAGCTATATTTATATTCTAATCAGCAGCCTTTATTCTCCCTGCCGCTGAAGTTAAGGCCATCCCTAGGAAGAATGGGCCATAACCCAGTAAGATATTTTGGTATCCAAAGACCATTATTTGCAATATTTTATTTAGCCATAAGAAGACAACTAAAAGATATATTATTAGAAGGTGGAGCAATAAATAGATCTTTAATAATATTCTCGACTTCACTCTTAACAAGCCCTAACCCCCAGGGTTAAGACTTTAATCATACTTCTACACAAGACAGTTGGTTGCGTATTAAAGTTAGCTATATTGAGTCAGGCAAGGTTGTTACAATATCTGAGAAGGAAACTTACTTTAGAGGGTAATAATATATACTTACTAATCGGTAAGTAATCGCCTATAAAGCGACTATGGCTAGGTTGCTATATTTTATTTTATGTTAGTCAGGGAAGCTCTTGCCCTTCATCTCACCTGATAGTAAGTGACGATAAGGGCTAGAGATGGAATCGAGCTTCACCTGGAACCCTCAACCACAGAGGGGCTGGCTATCTTATCACACATTGTCAAAATGCTGTAAACATTATTATTATGGCGACTGATTTTGATAAGATGGTGGTAGCTAGCCAGGCGGACTTAAAAGAAGTCATACCACCAACCAAACCGAGCACAAATTTGTATCGAACCCAGGACCTCTGGATCTTCATTCAGGTGGGCGAACCACTAAACCACGGAGGCGGATAATTTGCTGTTTATACATAAAATAATGTTAAAAATCCGTCTTCTCTGCGTACCTCTTTAAATAGCACATTAAACTTCTTCTAGTTTGTGAAATTTAATAAGTAAGATGATAATTTCATTTGAAAACATTCTGAAAAACCCTAGAAGAATAGCGCAAAAAGGGTTGTTTCTTTTCCCTCAGAGTCCAGGAGCTGTCTTAAGATCTTGAGACAGGCAAAAGTTGAGTGAATCGGGTTACTTAATAAACTTATTATATCGAGCCGGCGTTGTATGCAATTTGTTTTAACAACTTGTGGAAAATGAATTCAGTGTTTCATTGGTTCCATTTAATATATTTCCTATAATAAGTAGATTTTATAATAAGTAGATTTTATTGTGCACCATTTTCATACGTTAAAATAAATTATACATGGTATTTAATTATCCATTTATCGTTTATCGTTGAGTAGAATACTTCGTCAAATCATTGAATCAAACAATCAATATAACTAGTATTTACTTTAAATGTACAGTCAATGTAGTTAATAACTATACTGTCTTAACTCCCCAACTGAATGGACTAGATTAGAATATTAAATTACTTACCTAAATAATAAATACTATTAAGGCGGGCAATTTAATGTCAAACGAGTTAAACTAAGTTGTAACTCAATGTAGTTACCTCACAACATAAGTATTGTAGTAGTTATATAATAGGTGAAAACCTAGGTCTATACGCCCCTAACACTTTTTCCTATAATATTATTATTGTATGAACTTTATTAAAAACAACCAACGATATTTTAATAAGTTGTCAGATAGCAATGGGTCACAATTTCTGAACATGAACATTTTATTGGGCTTGAGTTTTATTTATTACACTAATACATAAAGACTTTGTTTATTATGTCTTCTGTTTATGTCTTTATTATTTACATAAACATGTATGTATTAGTGTAATAACAGCAAGCTTTACGAGGCTGTGGTAATTAATGTGCAATATATAGCAGTTGGCAATAAGCAAATCTAGTGGCTACTTAGCACTAATAAAATAAGGGTGCTCATAAATTCACAAATGAAACTTCTCTTTATTCACAAAGAGATTAGCTGATTACGAAGAGACGTTTCCTGTTCGAACAGTAATAAAATGAAAATGTCATCAGTTTTTTCATTTGGTTAAGTCGTCAGACGACCGGTTTTGGTAATTTTCTAAATAGCGAATTTTGTGAGCAGTAAAAGTGGCTAAGTTCGCGGGAATGTTTGATGGAATTCCGCTTGAATTGGACCAGAAAAATATGGAATATTTGCTAGAGTTTATTTGAAAATTATATACCTGATATACTTGGAGCACGAGTACCATATCAAACACAAAAAGTTTTATTTAATTTGAATTTAAGTTATACGTTTACAAACTTTCGCATAATACGAAAGATAAATCACGCCCCGCCTAATCCCCGAAGGCGTAGACAGTAGTGAATGAACACGCACGCTTTGCCAATTATGTTCGGTTTCATGTAATTCCTAGGTGAAGAGTGGATTCGAGGTGGCGGGCCTAGGTGGCGAGCCTAAGGGCTAGGCGGTATAAAAGCCATTTGCCGAGATAATATCTTTGTTCGTATCTAGCTATAGAATTTATGCTAACACCATATTGAGGCTTCAAGAAGAAATCTTAAAATGTTTTCTAAGAAAGCTGCTGACATGTAAAACCGATTGATGCGATGAATTTTGCTAATACCCTTCAACAGCACCAGACTCGAGAGGGAGTTATATTTTTCCGATAAATATTTATCCACAGTTACTCGGCATCGTGTCGACCACAGTGGAGAAAGTCTTAAGCGTTTTATTTATTTACAATGTGCCGTCAGACTATTAAGGGGCAAAAATAGATTAGGGGCAAAAAAGGGGCAAATTGTGTACAAATAAACAGAACCGTTTGATAAATGTGTGTCCACAAAAGAAATACTCAAGATTAATCTGTCTTCCTGATTTTCACATTTTCCAGTAGTAGGTGTGGTAGTGGGCCGAAAGGATATACTCATCATCATCGTATTCCTGACGCGTCCCCAGTTAATTCACTACTTATCACACCGGAAAGTAGAGACCGATGTACGCAGAGAGAGACTATTTTCAAATACTTCCTGCTCAAAGTTTTACCGTAGGGTTTACAGCCGGCCAACACTATTTGGGTATGCTGTTGTGGTGGTATGCCCTCCATTCCACCATTCGGGTGCCCCAAGGCTTATTAGTCTACACAGGGCACTCGGCCTTAGTGGACTTTTACGGATATCCCTGGGGGAGTCGGCTCTGGCACATTCCACGGAAGAAACAACTTTACTATGTCTAGTTAAACGCGAATTTTCCCTGAACAGACTCTGAGGAATGAATTGAGTTCATTACAGACGGAAGTTCTTTAAACTGGATCGACACGTCCCGTCCATTGGCAAACCGGCCCGGCAGCCACACTTGTTCAAAGACAAACTTGTTTATTGGGTGTCTGCCCTTTGAATTTACCTTTCTAATAATGGTTGGCCAAATAAAGTACCTACGGAATCAAAACATTGTTACCAATCCAATAGAATCCAACAGAATCCAAAACAGTGGAATTTATAATTAGTTCAAAGAAAATAAAGCATTGTTGAATACATTGTTCTGAGAGAGACAATCATTCCTAAAGACCATGCTCCGAAAATAAATTAATGTTGTTAGTATAGAATATTAATTATTTGAATTATGTTTTGAGCTTGACTCGATTTGTTAGTATGTTAAAACTACATACATACATGCATAATTCACGCCTTTATCCCCGAAGGGGTAGGCAGAGGTGAACTAGCACCCACGCTCCGCCAAATTTGTCAAGTCCCTTGTAATAGGTGGCGAGCCTATTGCCATTTATCGGGCACAAAAGTCGCAGTACTTTGCTAGGTGGTAGGTATAAGAGGAACGCTGCAGCCCATTCCTCATCACTGATTTATACTAGTCGCCATGTACGACACCCACGGCAGAGATTTGGGGTGGTGAAAATTGTATTCTACTATGAATGATTTAAAAATATATATTGAGCTTGGCTCGAGTTATAGCGGAGAACTACTTCGTACTTAAAAATCTTGGTAGTCTACACGGAAAACCCCAACTTTTTTTATTCTACCCTTGGGTCATTAGTCCTTGGCAATATTCATTGCTCCTTTGTCTATAGCACAGCGAGCCTACGACCTGCACAGACAATCCATGAATTGCTAAGGAGACTCCTTTTGAATATTATTAAATTTTTAGGCTATAGGGCGATAGAGCAGGATTTCCGATATCAGCGATTTTATTACCGAAGCAAAACTGGCAGCTCATCGTGATGAAAGTAATAGACATAAAATGTAAGTGCCTACCAAAGTAGTCGCAATACATATCCACGACTAATAAACATACATACATACATAAATCACGCCTATATCCCCGAAGAGGTAGGCAGAGGTGAACTAGTACCCACGTTCCGCCAATTATGTTAGATCCCTTGTAATAGGTGGCGAGCCTATTGCCATTTATCGGGCAGAAAAGTCGCATTACTATTGCTAGGTGGTATAAGAGGAACGCTGCTGCCCATTCCTCATCACTGATTTATCCTTAATTGGGTACACCCACAGGAGAGATTTGGGGGTGGTAACAATTGTATTCTACTCTGCCGTCACGACGCACTCTGCCGTCACCACGCAATAAAGCATTTCAAATTAATCAATAGATTGTTTAAATTACTGACGTCACAGTCACAAACATTTAAAAGATTTCTTTATTTTGAACTTTGAATATAACAATATTAAAAAATTCCTGACTCTCAATAATGCCCTACATGTGTGCCGGTGACCTTTAATGTTTTATCACAAGTACATGGGCCTAGTACGTATAAAATAAAATTACATGATAAACTATGAAACAAATAACATCCTAAAAAGGTATTTTACGTACCTCCATTATATAAAATAAAACAAATTTAGAGGTTCCATTAAAAAACTTGTATGGTTCAAACATTTTCTCTTTAACACAGACAGGATCACACGGGTAAAGTTAATGAATAATGTTGACTCTGAATAGGTACAGCCTACATGTAAGTAATATGAAACAAATAGGTACCTACTCGTGAGTACCTGCATTCAATTCCGCATAATTCCAACATCAATCTGTATTACGGTAGCTCCCCAACGAAATTCCGAGGATCTGAAATACAGGAAAAGTATTCGCATTCAGAATTAACAACCTTCTGACGCAAGATTTACAAGTGCAGTTGTGTATTGTGATAGAAGAAATCCGAAGAAGACGAATTCCGAAGTCGTCACAGTTTTTTTAATAATAAAACTGGGTTTTATATAACTGACTAACTGAATTTTACTGCCGATTTGGTACAATGGTCAGATCGCTGGCTATCCAAACGAAAAAGCCAAGCTGACCCCTGGTTCGAATTCTGGTAGAGGCAAATGTTTAGGTATTGCAAATATACATACATACATAAATCACGCCTTTATCCCCGAAGGGGTAGACAGAGGTGAACCAGCACCCACGTATTGCAAATATAATGGTTATTAATCTTTATTTTATGTTATTGAATTGATTTGATCATGGCTTAATGCGATTTACTGCGATAAAAGTGCCCGGTGAGCGGAAATATTCTCACCTCCTGTTTCTTACTCACTTTTTCTCACTGACCCGCCTTTCATGGAACCTGCCCCCTAGCTCAATTATTGTCCTCTATGCCAAATGGTCAATCTATCGAACGCAGAGAATACAAAATGTATCAAACTGACGTATTACAGAGAAAACAATTACGTCGTTTCATACTTTTGTTTTCTATGCATTCGAATAGATAAGCCACTTGGCTAGGCCCTCTGAAATAAGCTGACGAAAAAAAAGCATGATTAATAAATGAAACATGATTAAAAAACCCTTGCGTGCTCTTAGATAGTGATGACTTCACCCTATTGATAATTTTATCAAGAACTATTTTCTCGCTATTCACGAAAGTAGAAACATCGATAGTCCTTCTTCTTCCTGCCCTTATCCCGCTTTAGGCGGGGTCGGCACAACATGTTTTCTTCTTCCACTCCTCTCTATCCTTCACCAATTTCTCATCCACCCCTGTCGCTATCATATCCTCCTTTACACATCGATAGTTAATTAATATTATTAGATCCTAGAAAAGTTTATAGAACTCTTTCGTGTAGGAAGCTAGTTCATTTTTTGTAACAATATTTTTTAATCCCTTTCCGGAATTACTCGACCGTCGCCACTGCTAGTCAAGTCCTTTGGCAAAGTTTTTATAAACATTCACATAAGACCTAAGCAAACAAACTACATTTCCCCTGGCACACACGTCACTGCGAAACGTGATTGCAAATATGGGAAGTTCTCGTAATAACCAACTCAAAGTGAGCCAATGTGGGGCTGTTTACATATTCACCTACACACCATGGAGAAGAAACTTATATTACATAATTTGTAACTTTTGCGAAATGAGACCCAAGTGGTTTGTCTGCAGTTCTGAATACGTGCAGTTAACTTCAATAATAATTTTACCCACTTCCTTGTTATTCTATACGGAAAAGTTGTCGTCAGGCTTGGTAAGATTTCAATGGATAAATAATACCTCAATTTCTATGTCTGTTTTACAGTTATATATACATTAGTGATATATAAGATAGCCTTCTATGCTGGCCTGGGAGCGAACAAATAACGTAGAATAGGCCAGCCCCAACTCATCCCATGGGTGTCGTAAAAGTCGACTAAGGGGGATTGCCCGGTGTAGACCAATAAGCACCTTGGGGCACCCGAATGGTGGAGGGCAAACCACCAACAACAGCGTACCCAAGGAGGGTTGGTGTCAGGCAGGCGGCCGGCTGTAAAACCTAAGCCAAAACCTTGAGCAGTATGGATTGGAATGTTGTCATTTTAATCACTCTCTCCGTTCATGGGTCTCTCGACATGGTCCGTTCCGTCTCTTTTCTATACATTCATTCATCACTAGCACCTTTACGGTGGGATGGATGATATGAATCAAAAGGGAGTGGATGGCTTGATGACGTCTGACATATGAATGGAAGAGGAAACATACTGCGCCGACCCCAGATAGACTGGGAACAGGGCAGGAAGAAGAAGTGATATAGAAGATAGATACTTATGTATCATAGTTATACCTACATTGAGACCTATTGTTATAAAACACTTTCTAAAACATCACTTCCTTACGACTTACTGATAATAATAAAAAATAGGTACCTAAATTACCTAACAATAATTTATTTTGTTAAGCTACTCGAAGCAACATGTGAAAATTAATGACGACTATAAAGGTCTAAAATATAATAGATCCTTCGCTTAATGAAGCAAAACCCATTTCAGCTTATTGGACGGAATCTGAGATTTAGCTGATATATACCCTTCCCGCTTTCCTTATCGGCATATAAGGCAATGAAGTGTATGAAGACAAATGCGCCCTTTAACTTCCACATGCCCCAACATGGGAGGAAACAATAAGAGCGGTTACGCACTACGTCCGATCCGAATCCGTGAAAATATGGTCTGTGGTAGCCGTAGAACTATTTTTATGGTAACTAACGAACTCAAGTATTAGGGGTTTAAGTATCAAATTGGCGTTTTGTATGGAGAAGTTAGCGAAAATTCATTTTTCCATACAAACATATTTGCGATTTTTTAAGGAACCACAAATCTAAATTTTATATAATTTTGTGGGTATATTTAGACAACATTAAGCTATGGGATACCTAGGATACCTAGAGATTTTTTTTATAACGGAGACGGACTGGTGTCCGTGTCCGTGGATCTAAATGGTACTTAGGACAAGCTGTTTTTGAAAATTATTGGTAGTGAAAGAAATAAAAAAAGGATAAAATTTGATACTTAATATAAGTTCTTGAAATGAAGTTTAAAATAAAAAAAGAATAATGGACATAACTATTGTTTTAAAGGAATTATACACTACTACTAAATAATGAGGGAACATCGACAATTTCATACTTTAACCCCTATTATTCCATATTTTCTCGGATTCAGATCAGACGTAGTGCGTACCCGCTCTAAGGCTGGCGGGAATTTATTAATCTCATAAATTAATAGTACGAAAATGGCGGTTATAGGTCGACTTCTCATCAAAGTATTAATGGAGTTCTGTGGAGTGGACTTTGAAGTTGTTCGTTTCCCGTTAAGCAGCCAGCTAGACTATGAGCACAAATATAGTCATTAAGTAGGAAAGTAGGGCAAATTGGAAAACTAAATTACTATCGCTTCCAGTAAATTGGAAATATTTCATCACCGCTTCCAATATTTTTTTTTTTTTCTAAATATAGCGTAGTTATTGAAGTTTGTAGACGTAAATGAGAAAACGTCTTTTCCTATAAAAATAATGTAGTTCAAAATAAAAGTAAAATTTACAAAATAATTCAACTCAATTTCGTCTTTGACGACCAGTGTACTTATTGATGTAATCTTTGTAGATAACGGTAATTACATAACATAATATAATGATATCGTTGCTCGTCTCGTAAACGGTTTTCCTGTTAGTAACTTTTTCCTGATCGTATTAGTATTACAATATTTGGATAAAACATTACATGTAATATCTATGTGCCCTTAAGTATTGTAAAATAAAGGGATTTAGTTTACCTTTTTGATTTTTCCTTTTGACCTAATTCACTGGTATCCACATCGTTTATTATTTCATAAATGTCGTATCGTTTAGGAAACAGCATACAATATGAATATTGACTTTCGTTTGAGTGACCAACTGACCAACTCTCATTCATGTTAAGTCGAAAAAACAATTCAATTATATTTATTTTTCTCGGTCATAATATACCTACCTACATAGTTAATAAAGAAAATCTGTCGGAACATTATAAATAAATTTAAATGTTGAAAGTTTTTCATGGAAGACCGCATCAAACGGGCGTAGTATGCACCTTTGTCCAATCATTCATAAATACCAGTTGAATACTTCAAGTATTACAAACGCTATTTAACGCTATCGCAAAGTGGTAAACGATGAAGATCCTGCAAAATAGTAGCTATTTATGTGAAAATTAAGTGCACACTGTTGACTTAGCTTGGCAACGAGCCAACAGTTCTGTCGAGGCTCTATAATCCGAATATGCAACAAGTAAGCGCGAGTCAGTGGTTAATGTGGTAGGAATTTTATGTTCGTACCAAGTCGACTTTTCGGGACAATTACTTTCTAGGGGTGGCGCTCGGAAATTGTAAGAATTGAAATGGATTAAGTAATTATGTGAGTTTAGGTATTAAAATTGGAATGTTTATTACTCAAGCCCGCTTCATTGCGATTACTTACAGGTGTAGGCTCGCCTTCTATTACATTAGACTATAGATAACCATGAATACACTGGCACAGTTCGGATGTAAATGTGTCTTACATTCGCGTCTGCTTTTCGTATCAATAGAAGCGCTCAGGTAAAACGTATTGGAGGTCCAATTGAGTGGTTGGAAGTATAAAATTATACAGGTACATTTTTCTTAGGTTAGGTTTGGTTATATAATTATGTTATTCATTCTATTATTAATAAGTAGTACCTATATACACTGTTCATCATGTCGAGGGAAGATTGCCACAATGCAATAATTTGTGGTATTCGTTACCTATATCAAAATAGTAACTAACATTATTATACGGCCATATAGTGAATTCCACCATATTATTATATGCTTAGTCGCATTGTAGAAACTAATAAAATATCGACATTGTACTAAGAATTATTTTATATTATTACGAGTATGATTAAGTTTTTAAAACCAGGGAGACGTAGACAGACTGGATTTATCAACCAAAGAAACACCCCTTAAATTTAATTTCACAAGTAAACGTCATACAAAGGAAACAGAATCCTGGCATTTGCTTCTTAAGTAATAATTCCCAAAAATGTGTACATAGCCCTCAATTCAAAGAACTTTGTGGGCTCACAAAGAAATCGCAAAAGAAAGTTCCCTTACTTAGTGGTACATTTATTCAAATATTTCATGTCTATTCGAGTAGACAGAGGTCAAATTAACACCCACGTTTCGCCAATAATAGGTTCCAAGTACTTAGAGGTGGCAAATATTGTGCCGTCTGTCGGGCACGTAACAATATTATATTTACATTTAAAGGAAAGATGACTTTTATTCTTTGTATCGTTTATTGTAAGAGAAAAAGTTAAATTTTTGAATAAAACTCATGTCTTATACATTATTATTAAGTTAAACCTAAAATTATTTCAACAACGAAAAAAGCACAGATGCGGAGCATATTGTAAAATCAGTAGAATATATATTAAAACATTAATTATTAAGCTAGGGGATCAAATTATGACCTCTTAAGCCGGTTAAAACTTTATCTTTGTGCTAGTAAATATCTTTGTGCGCAAAGTTTTAATACTTTCAACTATTCTTTCTGTTCCAATAAGAAATCGATTTGCTTTTAAGCTTATAGAAACGATGAAATGTTGCACTTAAGCTTACGGGAGAGTAATAAGATTCATTTTCATAATTTTATATTTGAGCAAAATCGAAATAATTTTAAAACTATAATCGGCTTTCAGTAACTGATGTATTCATTATGAAATACAAAGTTAATATTAAAGGTATTTCTATAATATTCAGGACGCATTCACTACGTGAAATAAATTTCATCAAAATAATCTTTCAATTGATTTCGTGAAATTTTAATGAAATACTCCGAATAGGCGTCTGTTCACGTTTCATACTTTAATGGAGGAGTTCATATTAATTGGGAGCAGCTATGTTTTCATTGATATTAATGATACAATATTTTGAATTTATTTTGATTCCCATTTAACAATAAAGTCTTAACGAGAACTCATCAAATGTTAATTTCGTCGGAATACGGTACATACATACATACATACATACATAAATCACGCCTATATCCCCGAAGGGGTAGGCAGAGGTGAACTAGCACCCACGTTCGGTGGGTGGGGTGCGGTAATACGGTACTTGCTTTACTATATTTCGCACTGGCGTACATAGTGCTCGTACATAATATATTATGTTTTAAAACTAATATAAGTCTAAATTATAAACTTCGACATTCATTAGGGGAGCGGAACATTTTTTTTTTCTAAAGAACAAAAAAAATGTTTTACGTTAAATTATTACTCACATAAACCTGCTACGCCCAAATGTTATAAGTGACTTAATTAATATTTGCGCAGTATTTTGTTTTCTAGGCCTTTTGTGTTAAATGTTATTAAATGTTATTTTAAATGTTATTTTTTTCAAGGACTCTTATTGTAAGTAACAGTTAAAATACTTAGATGATTAAAAAGCATTATTCTATAGCTTAAGGGCAAAATTCAAACGCTTTGATAATTTCAGTTACCACGAATTGAAATAGGAGATTGTCATTTAAGTGGGTTTGACTTCCACTTTATATTTGTGCCTTGTTGTTACCTTTGTGTCTCTATTAGTTATGCGAGTGGGTAACCAACAGTATTTACCTGGAGGCTCGATAAGGGATCATGTCTATAATCTGGTTTAGCTCTAGGCTCATGGATGTATTTTTAGCTAAGAGGTAGGCAGAGGTCTAACAACACCTATATTTAGCTATCTTATGTCAAGTCTAATAATATCATAAGAGCGAGCTAAGGCTTTGTTCCTTATTGCACTAGGAACGCTGCTGCCCATACTCGTTATATTAAACTTGTTAAATTCAAATTTAATGAATTGGCTTAAAAACCCACTCAATGCTCAGTTCTATCACTTGCCGCAGGTATTTAAATCGTTTTCGTGAGAACTTATCAAACGGGAAAAAGGCTACTTTTGTCGCGATGGATAATTTTTGGCGCATAAGATGCCTAATAACTTAGTAAGTACACATTCACTTAACATAAAAAGTGGAACGTTATGCTTAAACACGTGCCTGCTATCATCGATAAAGCGTGTTACGGAATAGATTTTTTTAATGCAGATTAGAAATGAATTGCCACTGTTAGGTCGGGCTTGTATACAAAGTGTAAGCGAAGTAGCAAAGCGAACATAGGTATGTACTGCTTGAAGCGAGCACTTTGATGAATAATATTAAGACCTTTCTGAATGGCGAATGTAGTACCACTTGCCTCATTAAGACTGCATAAAATGAGCTGAATGGGCATTTAATATGAATAATCAAATCATTGGCTCGACGGCATAAAATAATAGTCAGAAATAATATAAGCGGTTAACCGAATACTTTGCTCTAGCTAGATTATAGGTGTGAGTGCTAGATGCATTTATACATTATTATATCATATACATAGATGTAGATGATTATAGATGTAGTTGTTATTCTCAACGAAGAACATATGATTTTATATCACAGATTCGTAATTTCCAAACCATTATGTAGACAGACTCGCAAGCAGATGTCCGACTTACTTTATATCTAATTGATTATCAACCCAAAATTGTACACTTTAGGTCCATAATCACTAGCAAATATTACAGGCTTGTATAGTTACCTGTTTTGAACCAAGCCCATTAGCTAGTTTGCATGTAATCCGTAATAGTACTGAATTAACTGAAAACCAACACATACGGATTAATAAAACAAGGTAGTTGGATGGAATGTAATATTTTTGCAATATAATTTCAGTCAACATTCATACAGAAACAGATATATTCCGGTCATAAAAACTTATTTTACGTTACAAATCTTAAGGGAAAACAGGATAATATTTTCGCCTTAAGAATTTTAAGTATTAATTATTATTGTTCTCTTCTTAGAAAGTAATCTCCGCAAAGGTATCCCTAATCAAAAGGAATTTAACTCAACTTTGCTTGCCATTAATCGACTTCAGGTGGGCTGGAATGCTAATTGCTGAGTAAAATGGCAAACAAAGTACCTTGCAAAATGCGCAGAAAATACGCAGTAAACATAGCTGTACGTATATAAATATACGACGATATAACATAAAGCGTTTACATTAGAATATTTGCAAATCGTTTCCTAAGAAGTGGAATCGTTTTGATTCAAAGGGAATGTAAATAATTCTTTATTTTCATAAAACTATGAGCAGGTATACGATTTATTTATAGTGACAAAATTACATCGTTTTACGGGAAATGACAAGAGGAGTTTACTCGCCCTGCGTCAGCGTAAAACGAGATGGGTGCCCAAAAATATTATATCAAGTTAATACCGTCAGAGTTGCCGTACTCATAACGCAGGGGAAGGTGAAAAAACGGTGGGTGCATACTGAACGTTACTGTTATAAAACTGCAGTAGCTGGGAAATATTGCGCCTTTGTCACAACATAAGCATATAGTCTGTGCGAATACAGACAGCAGTATTCCGCAACGTATATTATGCGTCTAGGTGTACACTCACAAGACCTCACCTAGTACTATACTTTACTATTCTGTACTACTATACCCAAAAAGAAACAATTTTTTTGACCAAAATTATAGAGAATGAATGATATCTCTTTACCTGAATACCGTATACTAGTCAAAATAATAGTAGGTAAATAATTTATGAGGTCCTAGGCGTTGTTTGCTTCCTTTATAAGTTTAAAAGAACGGCGTGTGCTACGCCACCGAGCCGCTACACAATTTATAGCCGGCTGAGAATTAAAAACGCCGACTTAAATCGTTATGAGAGAGCCATTCCCATTATAATGAGTTACAGACTCGTATAACAGATAAAATGTGTGCGATATAAACGTTGGCTGCTTTGTTATGTTGAAAACTTTTAATTTCAATTGTATTTTCAAAGAAAATAACATTATGATCATACATGATTCTGTTACTTCTGGGACTCTAAACTTCTGGGACATAATTGTCGGTTTCTGCTCTCAAGCTAGCAGCAGTAAAATGCCTTGGAAAGAAAGTGGTTTTTACTTTAATCGTTTGCTATGTGACTGTCATACTTAGAAAGTTACAAAGTTAACCTAGAATTATGCATAAAGCAAACTTGACTGTACGTACTAAAAAAAATTTTCATTAAATCGATCTATTTATTTGCCAGCAGTGGTCACAGACATGAAAGGGCTAAAATAAGGCTAAAAACACAAATATATTGAATTTTAACTTTCTAACGTGCGTAGATTTGTGCATTTTTGGCAACGTAAGAAGTGGGTGAATCTAATTTTGCGAAGTAAAAAATAACATTTAATATTCAAGACCGTCGCTGCCTCAAAGCGATCATCCTCTCAAAAGTCATCTAACTTTCATATCCGGCTCATAATAAAAACAACTTTGTGTATTAATTTTAAGGTACTATTTAGTAATAATTAGTTTTCTAGATATTTTAGTTTTGTTTTATAAATCAAACGTATACCTGTAGTGTAGATGTTTCATCGACACTCTACCAGCGTGGTAGGTTATGGCCTAAGCTCCCCATGTTTATGGAAGGTCTGTGCGACTATAATGAACAGTAACTTTTACTGTTATAAATTAAGAACGGTGTTATTATAAAAAAGTGTTAGACGGGTTTTGGTTAAGATGTGTTTAAATTAGATGCTATCTCTGTCACAAACTGTTGACAAAAAAGGGACAACACCAGATTTAAACAATTCTTAAAGAAAACCGAAACTCTTCTTAGTGATAACACCGACAATGTTTCTAAGTCTTTTTTGTGTTGCATGTTTTAATGTATATTTACATTACTGTTTCAAAGAACAAATTACCTATCACATCAACAAAACAACAAAACTTTCGCAAAATGACAGATCCTCAAACGTTACACCTTAAGTAGGGTTTGAAACAAAATCTCGTTAAAAATTTCCCTTTCAACACCACCCAAATTTTACCCTTGTGGAAATTATGTATCCCAAATTATATAGGTACGAATTTATTATGCTATGAAATTGCTATAAAATATAGCGCAATACTTACCTACGTCCCAACGCTCATATTCAAAGTTTGGTGTTTGATATAATTGCTTCAGTTCACATTTACAGAACACCCAAGACATACGGAAATTTCTATTTTCACATGACTTCACAAGGAAGCAGTCAATAAGACTAAATGGAATATAGTATTAATATATGATTATTAAAGTAAAAAAACACTTTAGATAGTATCTCCGTGATGATATTCTAAGTTAACATTTAACATTCCTTGAATTTCATTGTAAATTAAAATATAATAGTCCATAAGTTACGAGATTTGTAATTAATATGTTATAAAAATTATAAAAATATTTCTTACTCAACTATGATTATTGCCAAAACAAAAATTTTTATCTCCTAACTATCTGTGTTGTACAAATCTTCAATGTATGCATTGTATGAACAATATATTATTATATGAATAGTTAAAACAATTTAAGTTTATTGTCGTAAAGCTTCTAGCAGCTTGATGGCATCAACGGTTGATAACTGTGCCTATTTGTTTAATATTAATTAAAAAACAATTTATATGGAGTATTCCTAATTTCGTGACTTTAATTAACTAGCTTTTTGCCCTTCCGTTAGTGTATACTCAAGTGATTCTCATTTTCCCAGAAAATTCCATTTACATAATTAAAGTAGATACTTTTTCTTCTACAGATTTACATTCATATGGAAGTATACTACACACCTCCAATTTATCCTAAAGTTGAAGACGTTGCTAAACAATCTCGATCGAAGAACTCCGATAAGGGAGATAAACCTAAATCTAAAATGCCTTTAGTGCATGGATCGAAGAATAACTCGAAACAACCAGCCAAGGGGCAAGCGAAGGACCCCTTTGTGATGCCTATTGCTCATTGTTCGAAAGATACTGCTACTCAGCCTAGAGCTCAGGGATCCAAGGACATTCCTATGATACCCTTAGCTCATAGTTCGAAGGATACACCTATGCAACCCAGAGCTCATGGGGCGAAAGACATCCCAATGATGCCTTTCGTACATGGTCCTAAGGATACATCTATACAGCCCAAAGTTCACGGATCCAAGGAGCCCTTTGTGATACCTACTGCACATTCTTCGAAAGACACATCTATGCATCCTAGAGCTCATGGATTAAGGGACATACCCATGATGCCTATAGCACCTTCTTCGAAGGATATAGCTATGCAGCCTAGAGCGCATGGATCGAAGGACATACCTATGAAGCCTTTAGCGCATTCTTCGAAGGATATACCAGTGCCGCCCAGAGCTCATGTACCGAAGGATATACCTATGGTGCCTACAGCTCATTTTTCGAAAGATACACTAATGGAGACTAGTGCTTATGGATCCAAGGACATACCTATGATGCCTATAGCACACTCTTCTAAGGATACCCCCGTGCAGCCCAGAGCTCATGGATCAAAAGATGTTTATATGATGCCTGTACCGCATTACTTGAAGGATACGCCTATGCAGTCTAGAGCTTATGGGTCGAAGGACATCTACACGATGCCTGTAGCGCATTGTTCGAAGGATGATCCTATGCAACCTACAGTTCATGGGTCGAAGGGTATGCCTGTGTTGCACTCGGGATCGGCACACGGATCCACGCAAGCGTTACACGGCTCTGCATACGAGTCAATGGACAGTTCACTGCACACACATAGCTCTGCCCACAGTTCAGCTCCTCAATCTGACGACGACAACGCCCTGGATAACATAGAACGTAACATTGAAAATCTCGAGCGGTCTATGCGGAATAAAAGCCACGTGGTCGAAATTGAATCCGGCGAGGAATCGCGTGCGCACAAGTTGAAGATCGCCGGCAAACGATTCTTAAGGTAAGCACTACGTACCTTAAGTACTACGTACGTTAAGGTAAGTATCTACTTGCATGATTGATAGGAAAAAGTTTAATGGCTTTTTAAATATTGGATCTAGTATAATATAATCGAATACAAAGTTCAGTAGTCAACAAAAATTGCGCTTACGCCTTATTAGCCAGCAAAGGAGATTACTTCATTATAGGTACATAATACTTATGCGCAGTTTTTTCATGCATCCATGCTACTTAGTAAATAAATCACACATTATTCCATTTTACAATTTTATTTACAACACGATCAAATTGGTGTAGTGCTCTATGAACTTATACATCGACAATTACAATCTGATTAAATGATACAGTGACATACACATTATAATGGTACTACTACGCAGTTGCTCACATTTTCATAATAACGTAGAAATGTAATATCTGTCATACTTTAACAAGATACAAACTTCTATATTCTAAAAGTGTTCCAACAGAGGTGTCATAACTTTATGAGACTCCAACAGCGTCACAAAGGCCGAACGCAAACTCTATAATAATTTAAGTAGACTCATAAACTTCGTATTTTATATCTATTTATAAATATGAAAAAAGCGAAATTCTGTTTCAAAAGCTATTAAAAAGGTTCGCTGAATTAAACAAAATTGTACGTGTATGCGTAATTAAAGGAGTGGAAGAAGAAGACATGCTGTGCCGACCCCGCCTAGAGCGAGATATGGGCAGGAAGAAGAAGGAGAAGTACATGCGTAATTAAGCTACAATAATGTTTTATATGAGAGGAGCTCGCCAGCGCAGTGGCACAGAGCGCTTGGCCTGCGACTGCGTAAACTGAGTAATTTCGCTAAGGCTGGTCAATGGCTGGGTGACCAAAAATTTATTATCTCGAGTTCCTCTATGCTTCGGAAGGCACGTTAAGCCGTTGGTCCCGGCTGCATCTGCAGTCAGTCAGTACCCACCAAAACGCACTGGACCAGCGAGGTGGGTTATGGCCCAATCTCCCTATATTCTTCCATCCATAGGGAAGGCCCGTGCCCCTGCAGTGGGGCCATTAAAGGGCTGGTGATGGATGGATTGTTTTATGGTTATTTCATTTCAATTCCCTTGGTTTGCTTGAACAATGTTATTTGTTATTTAAGCCACGATTTGAGCTGCGTCTCCAGAGTTGAGGTAAAGTGTTCTCAAAAATACTACCAAAAAAGAACTTGAAATTTTTTTTTAGCAATACAATTTAATTTTTTTAAGAAACATAAAGTCTTATGCTCTTTTTTAAAATGCACTTCATTGAATAAGAATATAGACTGCAACAGAATTGGAAAAGCAAATGGAAATTATACAAACATTTATACTGGTTATTTCTGAAATACGTCAGAACAGTACGGATTTGAAACATAAAACAAAGCACATCCGTGATCGGAAACTTACTCCAATCATACGTATCTCAATGGTTGACTAATTAACTGATAATTTTTTTCCTATGTCGACAGCAATATTATTTATGCTATTTCAGTATTTTAAAGTATCCATAATAACACAAAACGGAATAGTATTATTATTAGAAATCTGTTACTTTCATCTTTTAAATCTCCAAAGAACTTTGCGAATACTTACACAAAATTCGACACAGAGTGAAAACGGACAAATTACTTCTCAATCATACATTCATATTTCAGTAATTTTACGTTATGAATTATACTACATAATTATACATTAAATAAGACGCTTATTTTTTGTAGATTTCCTAAAAAATATTAAAGGGCTTCTTCAAAACACGACCCTAAAGGCAAAGGAATATTTGAAAAGCAATTACTCAAATATAAAATACAATAGGAGGTATTTATATTACTTTTCCATCAAGGTGCAATAATATAAGGTGTACATTAATACATAGAACAGTTTATCAACTCCATTTTTTAATTTTCATTATTATTCACCCTATTCGAAATTGTTAATTAAAATTTTACACGAGTACCGATTCACAGAGGTGAAATTTGAATGTTAATACTAAATATTCAAAATTAAGATAAAGATATTCGCTTCTTGATTTGAATGATACACAAAACAAAAACGCTTTCCTCCAAAAATATGTCTTGATACTATAAATTTTGAATACTTACAGAATATTTCGAAGTACCTATTTATTGAGTTACGCCATTATTTATTAGTGAACGAGATATGATGAAGATTCAGTTCAGCTTCAAATAATGTGAAATGGTAATTTTGATGACTATTTTTCTTTTTTTCGTTGTGTTCGTAATTTCATTTACCTACTAAGTAATTCTAACTCACGACTATTCTAGTTCAACAAGATTAACAAATTAAGGAATTTTTGTAGCGTACACCTCGAACACACACATCTCATAGAAATCTATAATAAAAAATCAGCATAGTACTCTTACAGAGCTAAAAGCTGATGGAAATTCAGGTACGTGGAGATACATGGTACTGCTAGAGCTCGCTGCCACTAGGTTGTACCCAAGCGTTAATACCATAATATCAAAAGCAGAATAGCTATTAGGTTTAATATGTATACAGAACATAAACCACAATTCTTAAAGCAGAAATGTCCCAATTAACTGGCATAATTAGTCATTTCATGATCTCCATGGCAACTAATAGTGGAGCAAGTGAATCGAGCTGTAGCCAAAATATGTTCTTTAGCAGAGTAATGATTAAAGTAATGATACATACAAACATACATAAATCACGCCTATATCCCCGAAGGGGTAGGCAGAGGTGAACTAGCACCCGCGTTTCGCCAATTATATTAGGTCCCATGTAATAGGTGGCGAGCCTATTGCCATTTATCGGGCACAAAAGTCGCAGTAGGTACATTGCTAGGTGGTATAAGAGGAACGCTGCTGCCCATTCCTCATCACTGATTTATCCTTAGTCGCCTTGTACGACACCCATGGGAGAGATTTGGGGTGGTGACAATTGTATTCTACTCTGCCGTCACCACACGGCCAACAAAGTAATGATAAAGACACAATATATCGACATTATATGAAATTACCGATTTAATGATAATATGACTGCGACATATGTAAAAACAACTTGTAGGATATACTGTGTTATCCCTAGAGGCTGAGTCTATGTACGTTTATTCATGGCATCTACATCAACCTATTATATCGATTAGATGTGTGATTTGTATTTTATATTCTAAGGTGAGATAGAAAGTTGGCTAGCCTTTGGCCAAGCCAGCATCGGTACTTAATGTAGCTGTCAATGAAAGCATAAATTGAACTTATCTCATCTACTGCTTACTTGAAGCTTCGGAAGGTGATGGGTAAAATTGGTGCTCAAAGTAAAAATCGCCTTAAACAAATCTCTCAAGGAAAAACCTTCAAAAAAGGCTACGAATAAATGGTACTAACTTAACATAGTATTTTTTCTGCGAAATGTCAATGTTTTCTGCGAAATGTCTTAACCGTTCGGAAATATAACGTTTAAATAGAATTATTATTTTTGTAATGTAAAGTTACATTTTTGATAATTATCCAATATAATAATTGGATAGTACGTAAGGTAAACAAGCTGCAATATTTATGAATGATTTTTGTAAGAAGTAGGAAGCGGCATGCCTACTTATTTAGGAGCACCCAGACTACGTTTAAAACGTATTTGCAAATGTAGTTTTATTAAAGTTTTTTTCAAAATTCTTTTTCTAACCACTAAAATCTTTGTACTAATTTTTCTATCATTTATATAATGTTGAAATTAAAATCGAATAGTTTAGATTTAAAAAAAAAAGCCACTGTGTGGACTGCGTGGAAATCACTAATCTCAAATGTCGAGAAACATAAATAGAGACAGTAATAAAATATATTAGTGGTAAAATAATTTTGTGCATCGATTCCTTCCGTTGGTCCTGACAGGCGCCCGAAGGTTATACAACAGCGAAACACAACGAAACTTGATTATACCGAGATGGAATGTAAACATTAATTACCTACATGCAATCGCAAATATAAATTTTAATTACATAGGTATAACCGCGGAACCCTCCGCCGTACCTCACTCTGAGAAAAGAGATAACTTCTCACAATTTAATACATCACTCTTGCTTCAGTACAATTAACTGAGTAAAAGTTAAGCTGTCCTCGTCATATTTAAATAATAATCAGTAATAGAGATTCTTATAAGTGAGAATGATTTTGTTTTATGCTTACGTAGTCACTTTCCAGCACCTTTACAGCTTTGCAACTTTAGCACAGTTACATGCGCCATGGTGCATGTAACTGTGCCGAAATATCGGAATTATAAGAAAATCCAGGTACGTGGCATAAGTCCCGTTTTATCACAATTTAAAGATAATAATGACTAATTCACACAGACGCGGGTTCACCATGAGCGGAGAAAAGTCCGTCACCATATCGGAACCGGAAGCCAAGCGAACATCCACCTTCAAGAGCGTGAAGAACTTCATGCGGCTTGGGCGATCTCGCTCGCGCAACGGCCGCGGCGACGAGGAGCAGGCTCTGCTGGATACGCCGGGGCCCTCGACTGATCCAGACCAGCCCACTAGTCCGACGTCAGTGTCCTCTGATGAAGTCCTGGTGAACACAAGGTCCCATTCTGACAACCCGCGTGTAAGAAGTCTGTAAGTACCTAATACCCATCTTCTATTATGAATTGCTGTGCGTTTGTCTGGCTAAAACTCGAGAACAGGGCCTCCCGGTAGCTTAGGAACGGATGGCGTAGATTTTTTGCTAGATATTGAAAACTTGTGTGTCCGTATAGGTAGGTTGGGGGTTGGGGGGTTGATTGGTAGTGCGCGGCATGTTTCGGTTTATGTGATTGGCGAGTTGTGGGATTGTATTTGGTGCAAAATTTACAATGTACCTGCCATGTCATAACTCGTTGACAATGGTGGATTTATCTACAGCCTACTTGCGTGCCGTTCTGCTAGCGGAGCGTTGGGCTGGGGGCTACCATAATTCAACGAAAATAGAAACTACGGCCGATATTTCGAGCGTTTCCTACTATTATTCATTATCGGACCAAAACTTCGTTCGAACAAAAATTGTTTGAAATTGATTAGAAAATTCAAATGTGACATATTTTAGTTCGTATTTTTAACCTCAATTTTACGAAACCACAATTGCTTCCTTTTGATTTTCGTAAGGTGTTCAAATTTGACAGATATTCGTTCGGGTTTTCAACTCGGTTTTCAACCAAAATTTGACGAAACCAAAATTGTTACCTTTTGATTTTCGTAAGTATGAATTTCGTGTGAAGTCCACATAAAATGGCATCGAGGCTGCAATACGTGAAGATCGTTTAGAGTCTTGAGTCTGGAGTACATATAATAGGTTGGGGAAAAAGTTTCTTCGCATTTTTTAACAAAATTCAAAACATTTTTTAATATAGTTTATTTACATTTAACTAAAGTATGTAGGTACCATTTTGTTCGATAACTTTTTGCCATCTTGTAGGTAGGGACATGATCCCATTGCTATAGAAATTTTGGGACTTCTGGTCAAAATACCGCGACAAGTGGTTTTGGCAGTCCTCTCGTGATGTTAACCTGACACTGCCTAAAGAATTCTGAAGAGACCGAAACAGGTGGAAATCTGAAGGTGCAAGGTCAGGACTATACGGCGGATTCATTAACACCTCCCAGCCAAACTCACTTAATTTTTGCTGAGTGGCTAAAGATGTGTGAGCTCTAGCGTTATCATGATGAAAAACCACACCCCTTCTGTTGATTAATTCCGGCCGCTTTCTCTCAACTTCTTGCTTTAATCTCATCAGTTTTTCGCAGTAGAGTTCAGAATCGATGGTCCTGCCTGGTGGTAACAGCTCATAATGAATAATGCCCTTCCAATCCCACCACACACATAGCATCACCTTGTTGCGAGTTAACCCGGGTTTCGCCACAGTCTGTGAAGCCTGACCGGCCTTTGACCACGACCTTTTTCGCACGTTCTTGTCGTACGTGATCCACTTTTCATCACCAGTTATCAGCTTCTTCAAAAATGGTTTGGTTTCATTACGTCGTAATAAAGAATCACAAATGAGTACACGGTTCATTAGGTTTCTTTCAGTGAGCTCGTGAGGTACCCAAATGTCGAGCTTTTTTGTGTACCCAGTTTTTTTCAAATGCGCCAAAACTGTTTTGTGGTCAATTCCCAGTTCTTCAGCTACGTCGTAACTACTGACATGCCGATCTTGCTCCACTTTTTCAAAAAGGGCATCCATTTTATCTGTGATAGGGCGACCAGAGCGACGTGCATCTTTGACATCAAAATTTCCGGATTGAAAACGCTTAAACCAAATTTGTGCTACTCTCACAGACACTGCACTAGGTCCATAAACATCGCAAATTTTTTTCGCGGCTTGCGTTGCATTTTTACCTTTTTTGTAGTAAAATTTTAAAATGTATCGAATTTCTTCATTAGATTCACTCATCTTGGCGGTACAAAAAACAAATGAAAATCACACATTTTCCTAATTTGAATTTGGAATTATGTTCTTTAAAACTTTCAATGATACCAAAACCAGCCAGATACAAATAGTATAGCCAAAGAGATTTTATTACAAGTTTATACATACTATAATGCGAAAAGACTTTTTCCCCAACCTTATATATTAATAATTTGAACATATATAAATGAACATTAATTTATTCAACTGCATTAATGTAATATCTTCTACATATTATAGCGGCGATCAAGAGATTTTTTATGAAAGTAGGAATAATTTACTCACAATTAAATCAAATTTAATGTTACTTGTAAGCCCCCAGATAAAAATGTCTACTTAGCAATGCTTGTAGAATGAGCACTGTGTTGGCGCAGTGTTCGAAAAGCAATTGTAGAAACATTTATAATAATTTATTACAATACTTGAAACCCGTAGTATACTGCCCTCTTTACGTGAACCTTTCTTAGTACTATCCTCTCTGCTTGAAACCAACTAAGTAGTTTGTATACCTACTTGAAAGTATAGTAAATTCAAATATTCGTAGAATACGGTTAATTTACATTGACTAAGGTAACGCGTATAATCGCAGCATATACTTGTACTCTTAAAATTATTCGATTGAGCATCCGAACATGTAATTAGAGTAGGTTCACTTTCAAAGTTCTCATTCGATTGACAAGTTTCGTTCGGAGAATTATAGTAGATCTCTGATGCGTTTAGTATCATCTTGGTATTGAACGCCTCAGGGTCGGCGCTTCGTTGCGGATCGGGGCGTGGGCGGGTTTGGGAGACCTATCATTACAGACTGAGGCATGCTTTGCACTCCCCTATTTTTTTCTTGGACACACGGGTTTTCGGTATTCAGATATTAATAAATGAATTTTGACTTTGACTTTGACTTTGAGAACGGGTGAGACTAATATAAAACGTTTAGCTCATTTACTAGACAATGAAGGAGCTCGATAGCGCAGTGGCATAGCGCGCTCGGCCTGCGATTGCTTATACAAAGACGACGGTCATTGGATGGGTGACCAAAAATTTATTATCTCGAGTTCCTCCGTGCTTCCGAAGGCACGTTAAGCCGTTGGTCCCGGCTGTATCTGAAGTCGTTAATGCCCATCAATAACTTCTAATTAGGTGATGAATCATATACATAGGAAAGTTACATGTAGTGACAAGACAGCTTACAGTTGATTAACCAATTCTTTATTAGATATAGGGGTCGCTCGCGACTTCACTCGCGGCTTCGCTCGCGTTAATGTCGATTGTTATTTAGCCTATAGCCTTCCTCGATAAATGGACTATCCAACACAAAAACAGTCTTTCAATTTGAACCAATAGTTTCTGAGATAAGCATTTTTAACCAACCAACCAACCAAACAAACAAACAAGCTTTATTATATTAGTTAGATTTCTGACCATACACTTCTTTCGGCAGCCGGCTCGCCTTTGATGCCGGCCCGTCCGCTCTCAAAGCCGCCGATTTTCAAGTCTGCGTGACCATAATCGAGGCTCGGCAGCTGGCCGGCCTGAACATGGATCCCGTGGTCTGCGTGCAGATCGGAGATGTGCGCAAGTACACCAGCGTGAAGGAGAGCACCAACTGCCCTTATTACAACGAGGTAAGTATCGGCCCATATCAACGTAGGAAAACGTATTTGCTATAGGCCGCAACACATCAAAAATACGTTTTTTATATCATTTATAACAAAAAAAAAAACTTCGCCGTTGATTCTGGGTCTGGTACAGGGACGGAAATAAATCTCTGACGCGGTAAGTATTTTGAACAATACTGTGTCTTCTTTGCTGTAAATCTACCAAAAACCAGTATTTCTGATGCATTTGTTGGTTACGCCATTAACCAAAAAACTTGCCCGAAATCCGTAAAAAAATAATTATTCGAAAACTATACATCGTAGGAACAGTTACATGACAATGCATTTAAAATGTATTCTTATTTTATACATTAGCTATAAAGATATCCTAAAAGCAGACGCTTATTGACTGAACATCGAACAATGTTCGATAACAGTTCAAATTCAGTTCTTTTTTCATACTTCGAGGGTGAATATTACCTGACCTGAAGTTTGTGGAAAAATTGTGATTCAAGCAATAATTAAAATTAAGACTGTTTACACTTCAATTTTTCTATTTTTATTTTAAAATTTTTAGTAGTACATTACCTATACATAGAAATCTTACAAGGGAAAAGAGGTGAGAAAAGTTTAGATAAATTATTTGTCCTGGTATGCCCAAATGCAATTTCTTACGTTCATTGTTTTGTCCACAGTATTTCGTCTTCGATTTCCACATGCCGCCGATCATGCTGTTCGATAAAATTATTACACTATCGGTAAGTGCTAAAACTATGTTTTTATCTATTTTAACTGCCTTGTCCCTGTTAATTTATAAATATATTGATGCATGTTGAGGGATGGAAAGGAAGAAACGACCGTAGAAGAAATGGATGTAACTTATATGCGAATGAGCAGCTGAAAACTTTAAGGAATAAATGGAAAGATATAACATGATGTTCGGACCCTAAATTAAGTAGGATAAGGACAAGTGGATGATGATTACTAGTAATTTTAAAAATTTAATATTTTCAGTCAAATGAATTGCTAACTTTTTTGGTACAACCCAAAAAAGTGTGTGCATTGTTATTTTGTCACTTGTCAAAGTCACAAACAAAGTTCACCTAAATTAATAAAAGCCAAAACTAAAATTTTATACAGTTCATACATTTCATACATTTCAGTCGTAATATGACCATAATATCTAATGGTCAGAATGTAGTGCCGCAACGAAAGTCGATATACGACGATAAATATTGACTAACATCATTTTTAGGTACTTCTAATAGGGGTTAAAGTATGATATTGCCTTTTCATTGTAATAGGTTTTTCGAATTGACATAGAATCTTCATGGTATGAGGTTTTCGAATGAAACTTTTTTCATATGGTTTCTATGGTATTCTTTTTTTTTTAAATGTGATACATTTGAATATCGACGTTCAATTGTTTTTTTTTTATTTAACTTAGACAAGAAAGATGGATACTGCAAAAATTCGAGTGATTCTTGAATACGAGTTCCGGCGCGAAAGTAACGCGGCAGAAACAGCCCGCAATATCAATGTTGCGTTTGGTGAGGGGTCTGCTAATGAACGCACCGTGCGATTTTGGTTTGAACGCTTTCTTGATGGAAACTTCTACTTGAAGAACGAGCCACGAGGAAGACCGCCAGGAGACACAGGTGAATAACGATGAATTAAGAGAGATGGTGGAACCCGATCCTAGTCAAACTACCCAGGAATAAGCGGCATGGCTTAACGTTACCTTACCCACAATATTGACTCATTTGCATCAAATCAAAAAAGTAAAAAAAATCCGAAAAATGGGGTTCCTCATGATTTGACTGATATGCAGAAAGAAACGCGTGTTGAAACTTGTGTTGCCTTGTTGAATCGGTACAGAAATGAAGGAATATTGGATTGAATTGTGACATGTGATGAAAAGTGGATTCTTAAAACATAACCGTAAAAGAAAAATGCAATGGCTGACCCCAGGTCAAACGCTACAACAGTGTCCTAAAGCAAAACTTACCAATAAAGGTGTTAGTTACTATAGTTTTCTCCGATCTGGTCAAGCAATAACGACAGATGTCTATTGTGCCGAACTCCGAAAAATGTTGGCAAAACTAGCAGTAAAACAGCCCCGACTCATGAATCGATCTTCACCATTATTGCTCCATGACAACGCGAGGCCTCATACAACACGAGAAACCGTTTTGACCCTTCAGGAACTGCAGTTAGAGACCATTCGTCATCCTCCGTATTCGCCAGACCGTGCTCCAACGGACTACCATTTTTTTCGTGATTTGGACAATTATCTACGTGACAATAAGTTTTCTTCCCAGGAGGTAGTACAAAATGCTTTCACACAGTTTGTTTTGTCTAGATCCTCAGAGTTCTATCGCAAAGGCATAAATGAACTTCCTATTAGATGGCAGCAATGTATAGATAATAATGGTAACTATTTTGATTAAATAAATTTGATACAAACTAAAAAAAACAATTTAGATTTTCAGTAAAAAACGGCAATTTCATACTTTAACCCCTAATATATATAATATAGTGTACTAAAGTTCATACGATAGGATACAGAACGCAACTGCTAAACCACTTTAGTTGATGCCGGTACCTACATGCCGTGGAAGAATGATTTTTAAAACGTTGCAAATAATCACGTGACTGTTCATAAAGTTTATAAAGAGTGGCATTTTCAATCCGGCCTTTGTGTTATGCTTACCTAGTTAAATGGAGCACTTTGTAGATCGATCATGGAACAGGGTTTTTAAAACAGGTATTTTTTTCTATGGAACAATAACGAGTATTATAAAGAGGTTAGATATAATTATTTTTGTGCCATACTTATCTAAATTAAGCAACGAAACACCTGCAAAACATAGACTAGGTACTCGATAACTCAAAAAAAATTAGATAACTCGATCGAGTATTAAGTTAAGTAGTAAGTCTAGAGAGCCGTAGAAACCCATACCTCGTTGAATATAATAATATTATGGATCGTTTACTGCTTATAAAACGTGCCCGTAACGTTCATGTAAAGTTTAGATTCAATTTTGCTATTGGGCCTTCTTGGGCATAATTTACGAGCCTCTTGTGTGTTATAAGTTAAACAATAATTATGCCTCCGTAAACTGTGCGGTATTAAACTGTCATGTGGCCGTATCTTGATTTTGGAAACTCAGTAAATAAAACGGTACCTAAAACGTCGTAATGTGGTTGGGGCGGTCACCAACAGTCAACCATGTGCGATATGCCGCACACACGATTAGTACCTATTATTTACCACTATATATCACACAATACTCTACTCCTTAAGTTCCTCCCATAAAGTCGCATCTCGTTTGTACTTAGATTACTTATTTAAAAATTCACCAACGTTTCCCTACACAAAGATGATTTATTCATTGCTCAATTTGAGCCTTGCGCACCATACACACGGACTAATAAATTAGTCGTTCCGTTATGCATTTGTGAAATTTCCGCGAATGTTCGCGAAGGGATTTCGGGCTGTATAATTGAAATGCAAAGTCGGCGAGAACACCTACATAAAGTTCAGATAAGGATGAGCTTTTTATTCGCTTCCTAACAAGAATAAAGGTCCGTAGTAAGAATAACCGCTTCAGTGCTACAAAGAGTACAGTATAATATTTTTACAGTCTTATTTTATCGTGGTACGGGAAAATGTTTATGTAAAAGTTGCAGTGGGGTTGGGCTTTTCCTACATTTTAATACTTTCTTTATCAACCTAACATCCGTCCACCAATGTTCATATTTCATCACATTTTTAGTCACATGTATTTGGTCCCCGCAAAGGATAGTTACCTCGCGGATGAAGTTTAGCGTAGCAGCAAGTCTGGTTCAACATCTAGCAATACAGCAACTATAGAAATTAGTGTATGAAAATATGTTTGCCCTATATTACACGGTGTAAGTGGTGCAACGGTGCGTTTCTACTAAAAATATACAACTTAGCTAAGCGGCCTCCGGGAAAAAAATCCGCTACCTAATACTGTTTCTATAATACGGAAGAGGAGCAATCCTATGAGTGGATTCTTGGACATCTCTGGTGGAAAAGCAGCCATTGGCCTAAATGGTCTTAATACTTTTTAATTTTTATTTATATTTCAGACGTAGCAGTAGACGACGAATTATTCATACTAGGTTAAGATACAAAGATTTTGGTGGTTAGAAAAAGTTCGAAAAATTATGGTCATGCGGGAATCGAACCCGCGTCCACTACAATCCGGGCAGGTGCCTATACCGCTCGGCCAAACAAGACGCTAATTAAGTGTGTCGTCGATACACTTCTATTTACCCTATAAGCAATCTTAAGGAAACCGGCTTCATTTATGTATTACAGTCAAAAAGTTTAACAGTTTCGAAGTCTGTGGCCTTACCATGAAGTATTAGTGCGATCCAACCGCGGGTGACGAAACGGGACGCCGCTCTACTCGGCTTATAGCGTTGTCTCACTTTAACAATGGAAATTGAGTGGCGTTTAGAGTTGGTAGTAAGGCCCGTGGCCCTTTTGTGTTCACTTCCTAAGCGCAATGCATGCAACACGCAACGGTGTTAATTGTTAAAAATGTTTATAATTTTATAACAAATACTTTTCTATTCAAATGCAACTTTAATTTTTTTCCAAACACGACATTCTGTCAGTTGCTTTGTTACCTATTGTTACTTGTTCCTCTCGTCTGTTAAAAACCGGGACCCGGCGTGATGAAGTTGTCATCCAAATCACTCACTCTGTTCTCCAGTCTCTCAACATGGTCTTTTCTATCACTTCTCTATACAGATGCTAGGGAATACTAGCAATTGTTCTGTGATGGATGATATTGATCCATAATAGCAGTTAGAAATTACAAGATTATACGATAATAACGATTTAAAACTAGGTGACAAGGTCCTATTATTGTCACGAACCCGAAACAAAGAGTGGGAATAAATAATTTTTAAATTATACCCAAAATTTACAACACCATTTTAAAATTGAGTGTCAATTTTGGATTTGAAATTGAAGTATTTATTTACATAATAACGATATTCTATTGTTTTAAAACTTCTATACATAAGGAATATTTTGATAAGATTAAAATTAATGAAAAAGTCACGACTTTGAAATAAAACAACTTTTACGGATAAAACTCGCGTATAATTTGGTGTTTGGCATATTAATTATTTAACCAGACGTTTCGATCACTTTACATCGGCCGTGGTCACGTGGGGACTAAAGATGACAGGTGTCCTCACAATAAAGTAATAGTTACCTACCGTCATAATATTTGATATTTTAGGTGTTCCGATTTACACAAACAGAGCTTACAGTATCATTGTTTTTGGCAGTATGAGGACGGTGTTGGGATTTAATTATTCTAATAATTGGGTCCCAAGCCTACCGCCTAACTCGATTGCTAAAGCAAAAGCTATAGTTTATGACGTCATGCTGTAATTTCGCACTAAACTATCAGCGATAGCTTTGAATGAATGATCACCGAATGATTTTGTATGAATTTAGAAGAAAATCCGTTCCACCTAAACATTTAAGGTGGTTCCTAGCTAAATTGATAGCCGTAAGCAATGCATTGCTTTAAAGCTATCATCATCAATCGAGTTAGGCGGTAGGCCCCCAGGTGGTATGTTCCAACCATTATCCCTATTGAAGTTTTGATGTTTCTTGATTTTAATAGCCTTCTAAAGGCCTTCTATGCTGGCATGGGAGCGAACAAATAACGTAGAATAGGCCAGCCCCAACTCATCCCATGGGTGTCGTAAAAGTCGACTAAGGGAGATCTTCCGGTGCAGACCAATAAGCACCTTGGGGCACCCGAATGGTAGAGGGCAAACCACCAACAACAGTTGTTGTCATTCTAATCACTCTCTCCGTTCATAGGTCTCTCGACATGGTCCGTTCCGTCTCTTTTCTGTACATTCATTCATCACTAGCACCTTTACGGTGGGATGGATGATATGAATCAAAAGGGAGTGGATGGCTTAATGACGTCTGACATATGAATGAAAGAGGAAACATTCCGCGCCGACCCCAGATAGACTGGGAACAGGGCAGGAAGAAGAAGAAGATTTCAATAGCTTCACGTATCATTCTAGGTAGGTATGTATCGTTTCTCGCAAAGTGATCGAAACGTCGGGTTAAATAATGAATATGCCAAACACCAAATTACACGCGAGTCTTATCCGTAAAAGTTGTTTTATTTCAAATGTGTACTGCTCGTGCAAATAAGTTAACATTAAAACTCACTAATTAAAAAACAAAACAAAAAAGCTACACCTGTTTAAAAGCCTTATTTTTGGATTCAATCGTGATCAAATCTTTATGGTTCCGTTTTCATTTTACAAGTTATCTTTTATTTCGTTTATTCGTGTATCAATGTTTGTTTTTCATTAAATACGTCCGTTTTTGCTTGCTTAGACTCCCATTAGTGAAAAATTCCAGTTCCATCCATATGTACTTTACCAATAAAAGAGTAACGTACCTAGTTGATCTAGCAGCTTTTAACTTGCCTTGCGAGTTCAACATGAAAGTTTTGGTTGGAGCTAATGTAGGAACTAGGTACACACATAGTCACATAATTTTTGTTTGTAAAGTTAGATAATATTTTGTGTCATTCAGATTTTTTCATCAGTGTAAGGTGTAACCATCAAAATGTAACCATTCATAATATATTATATGTTTTATTTAAAATTTAAAAAGCTACCTCTTATCTAGCAAGGACAAATTTATTTCGCTGAATAAAAATATTGTATGACAGGCAATTTCAATAGAGTAACCCGAATCGCTTGTATCGTATTGCCACTTTGAATTTTAATGATCTATTATTTGGCATTTTCATCGTATTTATTTTTAACTTGCAAGGAGATGGACTAAAGGCTAACACATTTCTGTTAAAACATTTCTGTTAAAACATTTATTTTTTTTAATACTGGCTTGGAAACGTGCCCTTTAACCCATATCTTGCATAACGTATCGCAGATTATCCAGAATGATAGATACGCGGAAACTATCTGCCAATAGATCCCGCTTTGTAATGCTTCATGTCGTGCATGCATGCTTGTGTAATACCTACAACGGATAGTGTTGATCAAATAGGTACCATAGACATGTCTAATCGAGGACTAAAATAAAATCCCTTTGTTTACCTATCTGAACTAAAATATTTACGGCCTTACTAATAAACACGGTTTAAGCCTTGAGTATTCAAAATCATGTTTGTGAGACGAAGACAAAACACTGAGTAACTACTCAAAGCTTATACCGTGTTTATTAGTAAGGCCGTTAATGTATTTGCAAAACGGTCATAAATATGTATAATATTTTGGTTTAGTAATATTATTTTTCTACTCCCATGTCTCCCATTTTTAAAAGTTCTTTTTTTAAAACAGCAATCAGAATCATAAAGAATGACATTCCAGCAGTTAGAAGTTGATTACCAAATGAAAGATTACCTAAAAAAATACAGTTTAACTGATAAAAGTATTTGAAGGAAAATCTGCATTAAAATTTAATGGAAAAAATAATGCCAGTAGTAAATTAATAGTTTCTTTTGGTTACACTTTTGGTTTTATCAACTACACATATTAGGTAGGGGAAAAAGTCTTTTCGCATTTATAGTATGTATAAACTTGTAATAAAATCTCTTTGGCTATACTATTTGTATCTAGCTGGTTTTGGTATCATTGAAAGTTTAAATTTTAAAGAACATAATTCCAAATTCAAATTAGGAAAATGTGTGATTTTCATTTGTTTTTCGTACCGCCAAGATGAGTGAATCTAATGAAGAAATTCGATACATTTTAAAATTTTACTACAAAAAAGGTAAAAATGCAACGCAAGCCGCGAAAAAAATTTGCGATGTTTATGGACCTAGTGCAGTGTCTGTGAGAGTAGCACAAATTTGGTCTAAGCGTTTTCAATCCGGAAATTTTTATGTCAAAGATGCACGTCGCTCTGGTCGCCCTATTACAGATGAAATGGATGCCATTTTTGAAAAAGTGGAGCAAGATCGACATGTCAGTAGTTACGACGTAGCTGAAGAACTGGGAATTGACCACAAAACAGTTTTGGCACATTTGAAAAAAACTGGGTACACAAAAAAGCTCGACATTTGGGTACCTCACGAGCTCACTGAAAGAAACCTAATTAACCGTGTACTCATTTGTGATTCTTTATTACGACGTAATGAAACCGAACCATTTTATTTTTGAAGAAGCTGATAACTGGTGATGAAAAGTGGATCACGTACGACAAGAACGAGAGAAAAAGGTCGTGGTCAAAGGCCGGTCAGGCTTCACAGACTGTGGCGAAACCCGGGTTAACTCGCAACAAGGTGATGCTGTGTGTGTGGTGGGATTGGAAGGGCATTATTCATTATGAGCTGTTACCACCAGGCAGGACTATCGATTCTGAACTCTACTGCGAAAAACTGATGAGATTAAAGCAAGAAGTTGAGAGAAAGCGGCCGGAATTAATCAACAGAAGGGGTGTGGTTTTTCATCATCATACCGCTAGACCTCACACATCTTTAGCCACTCAGCAAAAATTAAGAGAGTTTGGCTGGGAGGTGTTAATGCATCCGCCGTATAGTGCTGACCTTGCACCTTCAGATTTCCACCTGTTTCGGTCTCTTCAGAATTCTTTAGGCAGTGTCAGGTTAACATCACGAGAGGACTGCCAAAACCACTTGTCGCGGTATTTTGACCAGAAGTCCCAAAATTTCTATAGCAATGGGATCATGTCCCTACCTACAAGATGGCAAAAAGTTATCGAACAAAATGGTACCTACATACTTTAGTTAAATGTAAATAAACTATATTAAAAAAATTTTTGAATTTTCTTAAAAAATGCGAAGAAACTTTTTCCCCAGCCTATTATTAACAGTTGTAGAGAAAGTAATGTACCTACTATGTCATTGCATTAGAAATAGTCATGTATATACACCATTTCTATACAGTGGTGGCATGTCATGTCATGTCTCATTGTCATCATGTCTCATTGTCAAAAAATAATTACTCCTCATAATATTCAATAGATTATACAAAATTGAATTCAAAGATTGATATGAAAAGCGAGGTATTTTTAGACAAACCTTTTATATGAAATATATTGTGTCTCGACGTGCTTAAAAATCTTAAATAATACATAAAATTATTAAACGAAACATCTCTATTATTTCAATGTAAAATGTTTATTCAGTCGCCCAGCTATAATTGTCTACATCTAAATTCACCTGCGTTTTGAACTAATTCCACCATTGTTGCCTAAAGATACTATAACATGCTCAGTAGACAAAGTGATAATAATTTTATTCGTGTTCAACTGTCATAATAACATGAGTTACATATTATTACAATTGATCAATTTGAATCTGCTACTCAGAGCCTTGTAACTATTGAACAGCAGCTGCTTAACGGGCATGTTCTATTTCTAAAGATATCTGTTTTCCAGTGAACCTTAATGGTTTTCAACTGTCGTGTTGGATATAAACCTCTGGAGGTTGGTACACGTGAAAGTGTATCGAGATACAGTTTCACGTGTACCTATTATGTGATAGTACCAATAGAATAATAATAAATGCTCCGATTGGTACTCCTCAAACTGCTTAGTGTCATAAATCGTTTTGGCCCTATAGAATACTTTGGTAATCATAATAAAAATACAGCATTTGACCACGTAAAATATTTAACAAGACATCGATGAGTAAAAATTCAGCCACTCTTTTTAGCCACTCTGCTAATATTAAAAGAGCTTGGCTGGGTCGTAATAATGCATCCACTGGATGTATAGCTCAGACTTTGCACCATCAAATTTTCACCTGTTGGGTTATATTTACAGTTATCAATTAGAACATTATAATGCTCGATTGTTAAGATTTCGTATATTACAAGAATTTTAAAAATGAATAAAATAAATATATATTTTATAAATAGAAAAAAAATCTCTGATCTATTAGCCTGACAACCCATTGACTGTAACTACGTCTTATTATAAATTTGAAAACAATAACGTTATAATCATTAGAAACTTTACGATTTATTAATAACCTACATAAATTGTTAAAATTGTAAATAATTTTAATAAATTCTTACGCACGGGCACGAGATAATTTATAAAACTCACTGTGATGTTATAATTCTTTTGTTTTTACAATTATTATCTCGCAGAGATGGAAACTGGAACACATGACACATTCAAATCCTTATGTTTTGTGGAATGTTTCGGGAAAACAATTTCAATGTAATATATTATTTGAATTTCGAAACGTTGAATTGTTCTTATAGATTGAAGGGAGATGAGGATACTTAACATATTCACGACCGCGTGAGTGAAGGAAAGAATGTACGGAATCACTGTCTGGCCTCGAGGGAAATCTCGGGAATGAATGAATGAAGTACGAAGAAGAATGTGTATTAGCCATTGCGTAGCATCTGGGTTTGTGTGGACTTAATGTTCCTTGCGTCATTAATAATAAATGTTCAACCCATAATCATATGCGCATGGTTATCTTGACTTGATTACATCTATAAGTGTCAAGAGATTGCCCGGTGTAGACCAAATAGGATATATACAACAGAATACCCTAAGAGGCATGGTTTGAGGCAGGCGGCAGGCTGTAATACCAACCCAAAACCTTGAGCAGTACGGTTTGGAATGTTGCGATTCCAATAACTATCTCCGTTAATTGGTCTCTCGACATGGTCCGTTCCGTCTCTTTTCTATACATTCAATCATCACTAGCCACCTGTTGCGGACTCTTTTATTGCGATTTTATTTTATAAATTTTATCTTTTTATGGCATCGATTTCTATTGATTTCATTTGTCTATATTTATATTACTTCTGTCACTCGTAGCTCATAGTCGCACACATTTGTTGAGAGATAATTATACATTCCGATTTCACCAATAGCTTGCTGTTTTCATTCGATCGTCTCATTCTGTCCGTTTCACCACCTTTACGGTGTGATGGATAATATGAATCATAAGGGAGTGGATTGCTTGATGACGTCTGACCGATATGAATGGAAGAGGAAACATACTGCACCGACCACTGGGAGCCGACCGATACACTGGGAAACAGGGCAGGAAGAAGAATTAATTAATGAAATTAAATTACATATAATTAAAGTATAAAAAATATTATTAAACAATACATTAAGAGTTAACTTTATCAATCAATTCATTTGATAGTGCTCTTGTTTATCGAGCCCTTTATCCACAGGTACTTCATTCGCGTCATATTCTGCGAGCCAATAAGTTGTTGGGCACCTTCAAGCTGGATGTAGCAACCGTCTGGAGCCAGACTGGTGAGTACTTACTAAAAGACAGTGTGACACATAGGTACGTAAGGAACATACGGAGTGCCTTTTCCAGAGTTCCAGCAAGATTCACAGTATATTAATAATACACATTTACAGTACCTACCTACCTACATATTTGCGGTTAATTTTGTTGCCTCAATATTTATTCTTTGCAATCAAATAATAAAAATAAAAAAACAAATAGTTAAACTTAACTTCATAATAAAATAATTATAATATATATATAATAGTAAACAAACTTTTTTATTTTGAATAAAATTAAAAGAAAATAGATTCATCATCATCATCATCACCAGCCCTTTAATGTCCCCACTGCTGGGGCACGGGCCTTCCCCATGGATGGAAGAATATAAGGAGTATATTCTTCCATTCCCTATAATATTGATATATCTGTGTTATAATATCTTTAAATATTTAACTTAACTTAGATTGAATTAAAATATATTATTATTATGAGCTTCAAACATTGTAACCCGTATAGGATCATATTCGTAGTTAATAGCCAATGTTCAAGGCTATAAAATAGGGTAATGCTTTTCTAAAGTTTCATGAACATCAATGGAATACATATTACTTGTCTTGTAGTTCCAAAGTACGGGGAATCGTTATTGGGAAGGTCGCAAATTAACTAGTTTTATAGGTTTCAACAGCAGTTGACCGTTCATTTTCTTCGATGGTATTACCAAAACTTCTCCCCTGAAGTTTTCCCTTATATTTTCAATGGCACAATACAATGTACTATGTATGTTCATGGCATTTAGACTCAATATCCTAGCAACCATGTCAGACGATATTTTGTAACAATTTTTCCCCGAAAGAAAGGTGTTCTTGGCGTGCTAAGAATCGACCAATGTGATTGCGATAGGATGCACGAGTTGGATATGGTGTGACTGTGCACACATAATTATCATATAGCGGGTAATAAATAGATCTCTTGCTACATTTTTTGGGACTTTTTCTGACATCCTTTTCGTTGACCATTTATGAAAACAACTAGGTATAGCTAATAAATATTAAACTATTATATTTACTATAATGTAACTTAATTATTGATTAATTTTTAGTAACAAGCAATAGATAGGTCAGCAGATTCATAATGTTATGGGCAGTTTGAACTCAATTCCTTCTCACCATGAAAGAAGAAAACAATGTAATCATAATATGAAACGGCCACTTAGTGGATCTATTTGCTTAAATGTTGATATTTTCTTCTATTCATTCAGATATTGTAACCACGTTAAGTACACTAAAACATAATTATGTGCCATGTGGCATCTGCTTTCCGAATGTATTCGTTTCCACCAATTTAACAAACTGTAACAACGTAGCACTGCAAGCCAATGCCGTAAATGAATATCTCCTCCGGGATTTGACCAAATCGAACTGCCGGTCTGTTTAAATGGACTGTTGTGTCGCCCCTGACGTATACGACGTTGAAAGCATTTCTCGTTGAGTAAATGAATGTTTCATTTTAGTGTGTCTTTTATGATTCGTCCTCTTATCACCAAAACGATGTTGTGACAGTCTGTAACGCTTTATAAAACGGACAAGTAGTACATATAATGGTAATCTTAATATACACACTAAACAAATAATTATGATGACTTTGTGATAATCGAATTTAGTTATAACGTGTGATCGTGCGACGATAGTTACCTAAGCTACGGATTTTGTAACGCTACGCCTGTGTCTGCGGGATAATCTGTGCTAGCAGAAACATTACATCCTGTCACAACATCGTTTTGGTGCTAAGAGGACAAATAATAAAAGACCCACTAAAATATAACATTTATTTACTCAACGAGAAATGGTTTCAACGTTGTATACGACAGGGGCAACAGTCCGTAACAATCCCGTACCAGAAACACGGACGACGGACAATATTTTTCGTTAGAAAATTTGTAATTCGTTTGAACACGTCATGATTCTATTCCATGCATCAATCGCTGTGGAGACCTTAACATGAAAAATATTTTGATGATGATATTTCCTGAATAAAATATAGGTTTGCAAAAAAATTAATGAGAACATGATTTCGATGGCCCTTATTATCTACTAGCCAAAACAATACGTAAATCCTCGCAACATACGACGCAGTAATTATCCCGACATTGGCTCTAATTATTGGGTATCTGAATTACAATGCACTAATAAGGTCAATAACACATTATCACTGTTTCCAGTTCGACGTATTAGTAGACGCAGAATGTCCTTCCGCTCATACCAGTCACACGTCATCATGCCATGCACTCTTTTGATTAATGTATGATCCATTATACCTTTGATAAATGTATAGAAAAATGATGGAAATGAAAATAGCGATAGACCGATAAATGAATAGAGTAATTATGTTGACAATATTCTATTTACGCAAAGCACACGCATTCAAATTCAGGCCTTTTTTCAGTACTAATATTTCAAGACTTGATTAAAAATATTAAAGTTAACATTCTTATATGTTTATAATTAGGTAATGTTCATAGAACAAAGAACAGTCCAAATAAAAGGTACTTTTACCGTTAATTATGTAAGATGCCAGGAACGTCTAATAAAATTATGCGCGAAAAAACATCTCGTAATTTATGACGACTTAGTTTTCATAACCGAGACAAAGAGCTCTATTTAGGCATAAATAGTAAAATGTATGTAATCTTTTCACTTAGATGATGGATTAGTGGCTTCAAAAAAGTAAACGTGTAAGTAAATATTAAATATAAAGAAATCAGTAAATATTGGCAATTTAATTTACATCCTGGTTGGCCGCGTGTTTGCAGACCCGGATTGCGGAGTACTCGATTCTCGCATGTTTTTCGACAATTTTCTACCTTACTACCTATTTTTTTATTTGTATGCCCGCGACTTCGTTCGCGTGGAATTCATGCAAATATATGGCTAGGTACGCCGGTGGTTAAGGATTTCAATCATATTTATAAAAACGCCTTTAAATTTCAAATAATATTTAATATTAAGGGCCTGTTTCACAATAGAGAAGTAAATACGAAGTAGCTTACTTTGCAGTTCAATTAACATATATTTCATATTACAACTGTCAAATGATCTGCGAAGTAAGCTACTTTGTACTTACTTGTCGATTGTGAAACAGGCCCTAAATCTATTTATTTATATGATAATATTTCTAATTACTTATTCTCGTCAAGTGCTTACTATGTTATAATTAGAAATAATTTATATAGACTTCATGAAACCGCAAAGGATAGGCTCTACCTACCACGTGTCCCGTGTACCTACTTTTTCAGAAAAACACATTCAGCTCACAACGCTCATAAATAACAGAGCTTCGTAATCCATTATTTATTTTGAACCACAAACTAGGTTATTTCGTTACTTTTTTGTTTCTCGCGTGATCAAGTGGTCCGGTCCGTGTCAGGAAAATATGGCCGTAATCTCTTGATACTGTTTCACTCACATCCGAAGTGAATAATGATCTTATTCGCCTTATGAAAGCCAGCAAAAAATTAAGTATGATTGAGGTAGGTAGTAATTACATGCATTGGTGTTGACTGTAAATAGAGGTATTATTATTATTAACCCCCGCGCCAATAAAAATTAAGTAACGTTAATTGGTAAATTTAAAACAATCAATAAGTTTAGACAGAATACAAAAAAAGTGCTCGATTTTTTTCCTAACGGGCCTGTGAGCGAAAAAATATCGTAATACCAGGCCCGACTCACCCGAGAGGTGTCCCAATTATCGACTTACTGCCGCACTCAGAGACGTCAATTGACTTTAATGAGTACTGAATATCCAAAAATTTCATTAAAATCTAGACCATACACCCGGCAAGGATAGCGGCTAGTTTTGAATTGACTTTTTTTAATATGGCCGTGTGGTGACGGCAGAGTAGAATACAATTGTCACCACCCCAAGTCTCTCCCGTGGGTGTCGTAAAAGGCGACTAACGATAAATCAGCGATGAGGAATGGGCAGCAGCGTTCCTCTTATAACACCTAGCAATAGTACTGCGACTTTTGTGCCCGATAAATGGCAATAGGCTCGCCACCTATTACATGGGACCTAACATAATTGGCGAAGCGTGGGTGCTAGTTCACCTCTGCCTACCCCTTCGGGGATATAGGCGTGATTTATGTATGTATGTATGTTTTTTTAATATTAAGTAAGTACTCATTAACGTTAATTCACGTCTCTGAGTGCGGCAGTAAGTGAAATTAAAACCAACAACATTGGAGCACCCGGACAAAAGCCTACCCAAAAGGTTACACAAGAGGCCGACTGGAAAACCTAAGTTAAAACCTACAGCAGTATGGCATGTTGTCATCCCAATCACTTTGTTCGGTCATGGGTATCTTCACATGGTCCTTTCCTTTACTTTCCTTAATATTAATTAAATCAAACTGCGATTTACGTGTATAATAGCAAACGGCTCGCCACCATTTTACATCGGACCTAACATAATTGGAGAAACGTGGGTGTTAATTCACCTCTGTCTTACCCACATAAATAGAGGTCATTTATGTATGTGTGTAGGTGATGCCCGACGATCAGAGAGAAGAGTCAGAAACTTATTGATTGATTATTTTGACCATTGGCAATAAGTATGTGGTAAAGTATTTGTTAATAAAAGCACATGTTGTCCCTTCCGCTGTATGTGGATCTCCAGGATCTCCAAATAGAAAAAAAAATCTATTGCCATTTTCTGTTTATGCCTAGGGAACCATTTTTTTTTTTTTACCGTATTTGAACATTTCACTCCGCTGTGGCGAAAATTATTAATGTTATCGTATGAATAAATTATTATTTCACTTATCAGTGAGAATGTATGAGGGGAACGTGTAATATAGGTTAATTTTACATTACATATTCAACAACTGAAATAAAACAAAATAATAGAATAAGACACGCTTCGTGGAAAGAAAAAGAAAGAGGAAGAAAGGGGTTTATGCCTCATTCATCCGCAAAACTCCTCACCGAATTATTTTATTTCGCATCTCATCCCATCTGAATCTATAATATGCCATAAAATGTTCTGTATAAAAATCTAAATTTTACGGAACCATTTGAAGATTTATTCCGGGATTCCTGGCAGCGGCTTACCTAAGAATTGGGCTTGAGGTATTCTGGCATTATCCTGAACATTGAATATTTACTTCTTAAATATAAATTATTGAACAGTGAACTAAAGATGCTTTGTTTGGTGCTAACATAAATATATAAGAAGGCAGTAACTCGTACTTTTTGCTATCAGTTCTTAGAGTGTTATACAAATGTTTAATAAAAATAAATATAGCACACGCTATAGATACCGGATTTATATCCAAAAAACCGTCAAAGACGCTACTCTATTTCAGCTACACCGTGCCACTCGCCGGCCACAGATTTTGTTGATACAGAACAAAATACAACGTTCCACTCGGTTTTGTGAGGCTCAATAGTGGTGTTCAACATACTTTTTTTCGACCACATTAGGCAGCGGTTCCGCCAGATCTGTGGGAGGAAGCTGAGCGGAGTGAGGAATAATCCACCAATAGGATTGCTCCATTTCAGGTATTAAGGCGGGATTCCACCAGTATGCTGAACTGTACGGCACAGCGTATTTGTATGGTCTTTCGCTGTGCCGCACAGTTCAGCACACTGATAGAATCTCGCCTTTACATAGACAGTATTGGTAGATTTTTCCTCTCACGCCGCGTAGCTACCCCGCATATCTCTCGTGGAATGCACTTTCTAAAACCATTGTTAAGATGATGGAGAGTTCTACTTCAAACAGCCTTACCACTCTTCTTACACTAATTTGGATAGGTATTATGAGATATCTGGATATTCTTACGAAATAACCAAAAAAAATTCTTTGCATTCATCACATAAAAAGCTGATTATGTCTCGACTAGTCTACTCCGCTAATCTCCGTGGCAGATGATTGCGTCGTTAGTATTCTGAAACCTTAATACTTGACCTTCTTAACCCTTGCCTTTATAATTTGATTTTTAATATTTCTTTTGTTCCTTCTCTTATTTCTTCTAAGCATGTTTTATTGGTTTATTCTAAATGCATTTTTTCATATTTTCACACAATTTCAGACTATCCTGAGAACGGAATGACATCGCCTGCCTCCCGACTTTCCTAATCTAAGTGATAAGTACCTATAGGTATGCTTAGTAAGATTGTCATTTGACTAGATGCTTATGTCTTGTGAACTGCGTCGGTACTAAGTGAGTATTAAAAATAGTGTTAGCATAGACTACAATTTGTAGCAATGTGTTAGTTTGATTTCAAAAACTAAGTAAGTAGACAAATTGTGAAAATAGAAAAAAAAATCATGGAACTCTATCCCACATTAAAAATTCATGTGTATTTTTCGTTTCGATTTGTAAGTACCTTACTACCTATCTACTACTTCTACCATCATATAGATTTCATTAAACATTAGGCGTAAGTACCTACCGGAAATGTCAACAACTACAATACAATTTAGATTTGTTTTTTGAGTATTACTGGTTTTTAAAAATAATACTAATTCTAATTAATTACAATCAAAAAAAAATACTAATTAATAATACTAATTATGGCATTAGAGAGTGCTTTAGTTTTTAGATACTGGTCCATATTACTTAGTAAAATGCTGTATTATAATAGTGATTTAGTATAGTGAAATTCAAAACTACGATTTTTATGCAACAAGAGTCAATGATTACCTGAAATATCCCAATTTAAAACTTACTCGCACTATCAAGCCGAAAAGAAAGTAAAATCGCTATTATAATTGAAAACTAAAGGTGCGGAGACAATATCGGAACCCTTCACATTGTATAATGTCAAGGGTTCATTGTAGTAATAATATTATGTACGATAGCGGTCCATTTGCCCACGTATAATGAAATCAGTAAGGGACTTGCTGAAGTACTTAGACAATTAGACAGAACGATATGTGTAACTGTTTACTCCACTTCTTGATACTGATACAAGTCAAAGTTACACAACTACATAAGTCAGAATAGCTAAACTACCACAGCTCTTGTCTTAAAAGTTAAAAATATCTGTGTCACATTACCCAATGCAACATAACATTAGAACTTCCATACGTGGGACTAGTTTTAGATTTATAAATTAATGTAAACTTCATAAAATATATAAGCAGTGCTTAAGAGCCTACCGAATAAAATCACGCAAAACAGCATTCAAGGTTAAGTTGATATAAGAGAAAGTATCCAAACAGATATTGTTCCCGACTTGCGACTAGATCGACTTGATCGACAATAGAATACTATTCAAAGCTATTTACTTACACCAGACCATGTCGTAACCTTATCTGAGCTTTCAAAATGGTAGTACCTAAAATTTCTGCTGCTGCTGAATTTATTTATTATTAAAGTGTTTGGCTTACCGCGCGGCCTAAGAACGCAAAACTAAGCAATGCAAGTAAAAACGCTCATGCCCGTAATTAGATAGGTGACCAAAATATGTCATCTCGAGGTTACTCCGTGCTTCGAACGACACGTTAAGCCTTGGTCCTAGCTGCATCTACAACCGTTAATAACCACTAATCAGCACTGAGCCAACCTAATATCAATATTTTCCCATCATAAGGAAAGGCCTATGCCACATCACTAAAAGTCTGCCGATGATGATAATGATGATTATTAAAATCATTGCTAAAAAGACCCTAGACAGCAATTTACAGCAGCAGGCAATTTTATTATTTATCATTCAATATCTATGGGAACATAGATACATTTTGACTCACCCCACAGACTTTGACTCACAAATTGCGTGGCCATCCAATTAAAGTCATTAACCTACTCGGTTACCTGACTACCACAAAGAGCTGTCTGCCCAAGTAACTTCCCTGCAAATTCAAGATCGACTGACTATAGTTAGTTCAACGGTAATCGATATTATAATTCTCTATTGTTATAGGGTCTACTAGGATTAGTATCTAATATCTATATTTCGGCTATCAGAAGCTTGAAATTTTCATAGCCCGCTTACACTGACCGAATCTCCTATAGAATGCTAATAAGGGTGTTTTACTCGCTAAGGCGTGAGAAGCCTCGGCTTCGATGTTTTTTTGTACACATAAGAAAACTTCGTTGCGGCGTCCGGATTTTTAGAGTAGTTTTATTTATTTGTAAACATTCATACATATTAAATCACGCCGATCTATCTCCGAAAAGGCAGGCAGAGGTAACACCCACTTTTCGAATAATGTAGGTATAAGTAGGTATAATGTAGGTCATAAGTAAGGGGGTCGAGCCTAATTTCCATGTAGGTATCGAGCACGTAGGTATGTCTCTATTTATACTTACATAGCCATTGCCATTGCCATTTATCGGGCACAAAAGTCGCAGTACATTGCAAGGTGATATAAGAGGAATGCTGCTGCCTATTCCTCACGACTGATTTATCCTTAGTCGCCTTGTACGACACCCACGGGAGAGATTTGGGGTGGTGACAATTGTATTCTACTCTGCCGTCACCACACGGCAATTCAAATACGATTCCAAATAATTATCATCACTTAATTTTTGTGTTACATTAATTATTAGGTAGCTATAATATTATAGGTTTAAGTAACAAATTGCCGTTTTTTATGGAGAATTTAGCGAAAGTTCATTTTTCCATACAAACTGCGATATTTGCGATTTTTTAAAGGAACCACAAATGTATGAATTTGTGGGTATATTTAGACAACGTTGAGCTATAGGATACCTAGGATACCTAGAGATTTTTTTTATAACGGAGACGGACTGGTGTCCGTGTCCGTGGATCTAAGTGGTACTTAGGACGAGCTGTTTTTGAAGATTTATTGGTAGTGAAAGAAATAAAAATAAGATAAAATTTTATACATAAATATAAGTCCTTGAAATGAAGTTTAAAATAAAACACACCTATTGTTTTAATGGAATTATAGACTACTACTAAATAATGAGGGCACATCGGCAATGTCATACTTATATAGGTAGTTTGAAAACTGGAGGTGGTCAAATAATTAGATACTCCTTTTTCATAAGCGTGTTTGTCCCTGCCACTTAGCACTTGAGAAAGAGTAAAAACATTTTTTTATTTTATTGACTTCTGTTCAAATCTATGATAAGATAATTTTGATAAAAAACATTCAACCGTCAAATAAAATTGGAAGCCGTTTTATGAAATTTACAAAATACTTTACTAACTCTTGGTACTTACATATTTCCGATGTGTATCCCTAGCGTCTCAAGTATCCTAGTATTGGTTTTCCGATGAATCTGTGATTCTTCGGCAAAAGTAGAACGTACTTGACTTGAAATCCAATGAAAGGGCATTGGATTCTCAAGTGGGCTGAAATATTGAGTACCTAGTGCGCTCTCGATATACCTATTGTTATCATTTTCTCTGTACGGACGGAGCCACTGGTAGGTAATTGCTTCTGCGGGAAAAATTGACCGGTGAAATTGACCGGGAAAAATTGATTGGTGACGGCAGAGCAGAATACTTTAATTAAGTTAAATAAGAGCAGATTAATACCAACAGCCATTCGTAAGTGTCATACAGTTATGTAATTCTAATGGTATGTATTTAAATAATATTATTTATGTTAGTGACACATCGATCAGGATCGCGCTAGACCTTTTGTAGTTTGTAGAACTTTTTTAGTTAACACTCCTCATATAATATTAGTCTATCGATTAATATTAGTAGATGAGGAGTGTTGAGAGGTATGCTTACCTGTGGAAATATACTATATTTTTTTATTGCGATATGATATAATACCTATCTTATAATATTATGATATCATACGAATAGCATACCCTGCACAACCTTCACTAACTCCAGTTCGAAACCATCCTTGAAGCTTTAGCCGAGTTAATTATTTAGTTCATAATTTTCGAAATATTAGTTGGGAACGGACTTAGTTTCTAGTAGAGATTTCGACTGCGAAACTTATCTGTGGATTGTTCCAAAATATGAGCATAACTTTAATACTTAAAGGAAGTCCTTGAAAGGTATTCCGTTCGCTATACGCTCAGTAAGATAAAGTTCAGTAGATGTAGATATTTAATATGTTTGTTAACTATTTTTCGTATCTACTAATAACTAATCTTTGGTTATGTAGGGTAGTGTAGCTTATCACATCAGACATTATTTTCTACATATATTTGATCGATTATGTAGTTAGTCGACGGAAAAACTAAGCGGCCTTTAAAATTATTTCCAATTATTCTAAAGCAACTTACCAAAAATAAACGTTAATTAAGGTGTTTTAACTTTAACGCCAGAAGTGGAGGGTTCAACTCGTATCACTACATTTTAAATTTATTAAATTTTTACAAAAAATATTACCTCTGGATGTTAAACCTCATCGTATTCGTATTCGGTTTACCTAAAATGCAAAATGCAATGGGAAAATTTACTTTGGATTTTTGATTAATTAATTTTATACCCCCGAATTTTATACGCTCACTTCCTACGCTTCCTACTCTTCTCATGTACTGTGGCTTCGCATTGTGAGTGTACGTAGGATTATGCACTTCGAATTACGCCTCACTGCCCTTAGCCGCATTTGGGCTTTCAGCGCTACGATTAAGTTTTGTTTAACATGATTTTGTAAAATTTTCTAACAAATCCAGCGCAGCAATGAAGAAATGACGTATACAAATACGTTCGGCGTAAGTGAAATTCCTAATACTACCTACACCTAATTAATACGTACTTTCAGTTATATCTGATAATATCTGAAAACTAATAACACCATTTCATCTAAATTACTTATTTAATCTTAATTGTCATATTTTTTCATTATGTCCAAAACCTATCTCGCTTTTCTTGAAATAAAAAAATGTATATTTGTGACATACAGTGGTTACGTGCACTATTCAGCAGCTCTGGTATAATAATAGTAAACTTAAATGGTAAACTTTTATTATATATGTTATATGGCCGAATTTACATTAAATGATTGAGTCAATAGCCTTGGTCATGTCATTACATCATGTCAAATTGCGAATCCACAAGAAAATTTACTCATTACAAATGCGAATTTGCTTATTGGAGTCGGAGCGGAAAAGTATCTGTTGAGAATTATCTCCTTGCGTCTAGCTCTCTCGCGTCAGCTAGAGCGAGACAAACTGTGCTATTTCTTCTCTAGGGGGACTTTTTTGTTATCAGGCCTCAGGCTACAGGTAGCTAAGCCAGATATGTTTGCATGAGTGTTCTTTGTCTTGGAAAATAATGGCTATTGTTATCGAAAATTGTACCTTAAAGTAAACTTAGTGAGTCCAAATACGAGGAAGGTAGTTTGAGAAAATTAATACGTCTTTCTAAACCGTTATTCTGTCAAATTACAAAAAGAAAGCTAATTACACTTTCTGACAAAAAAATCAAAACGTGTCGACTTAGTTTGAAAAACTTGTGAAAGGCAAACTTGTGTCAAAGGGCTTTGTATTGTTGTCTTCGTATTGACTGCCCCTTGTTACAATGTTGCCATTCTTTACCTAATACACAGTTGTATAGATAGCTATGTCTGTTTACTGCGTTTTATCAAATTACGCAATGCCGTATTTAGTACAAACACCGTACAAAACTTTCAGCTCCATCTTGCTTTTGAAGGTAAGTCATACATTCTGATGGTGATCGTTAACACTCATATTTGTACTTTAGGGAGAAAAAAGTGGGGAATGACGTGCCCATGCCCTGATAGTAAAGCAATAAGGCACAAGTGCACCAACACATAAAACAAGCGATTAAAAGATAACCGCCAGTTTTGACACTTCTTCCATACGATAAAATGTCATAATGCGACGGAAAAATAATAAATGCCCGTTTATGTGTTAGTGAACACCAGCCTCAAATGGAACCAAGGTATTTCTGTAATCAGAAATCGACAGTTTCAGTTAGTCTTTTAAGATAGCTTTTAAACACGATAGTAAAGTTATAACTTTGTCCTCAGATCGCCAATTCTACCACAAATGGGCATTGCTTACTGATCCTGATGACATCGCAGCTGGTGCCAAAGGATATCTAAAGTGTGATATCAGCGTCATAGGAAAAGGAGACACGATTAAGATCCCGCCCAAAAGTGAGAAGGACGACGATGACATTGAAGCGTAAGTAGAATAAAATGGCCTTTTCATCCCCCCATCTCGGAAAAACCGTTTTTGCTCTTCGATATCTGAGTGCAAAAGCCTTTTTTATCCTCTAGAGCTTAAAGTAAATTTGAATTTAGAACATCGTGTGAATTAAGTTTGTGAATTCAAAACATCATTAGACCTATTTAATTCTACCTCCATGGTGCCGAAATTATCATGCAACCTTTTTTAATTTATAAAAAACTCAGACTCGGAAACTTCTTGGTGTACTTTTTTTGTAATTTGCTTTGCGCGCGCCATTTTCATTTCACGTCATAAATTTGTTATAAAACTTTGAAGTTTCGAGGCGGTCAATCAGCTTGGCGTCAATCTAGCTTTAAACATTTTGATCGTCTACAACGCTTGCTTCATGCTCAAGTCAAGCATTTAAAAGCTTTTTAGGTCTATTTGATTTATTTGACCTAGCAACGGAACAAAACACATAGAAAATCAACGTGTTTGACTCAAGCTGATTGGCAGTCTCGGAATCTCAATTTTCATTAGGTACTCACAGGTTTTAGCCAAGTAGAAAATAATATTGTGGTGAGTGTGTCTGGATGAATGTTGCGGGTATGTCGAGGTGAATGGGTGTTTCCGAGTGGATGGGTGTGTGTTGTGGGTGTGTATGGGTGAATGGGTGCTTTGTGGGTGTGTCTGGGTGAATGGGTGTTTTGTGGGTGTGTCTGGGTGAATGGGTGTATCCGAGTGGATGTGTGTGTGATGTGGGTGTGTATGTGTGAATGGGTGTTTTGTGGATGTGTCTGGGTGAATGAGTGTTTTGTGGGTGTTTCTGAGTGAATGGGTGTGCGTTGTGGGTGTGTATGGGTGAATAGGTGTTTTGTGGGTGTGTATGGGTGAATGGGTGTTTTGTGGGTGTGTGTAAGGGTGAGTGGGTGTTTTTTTGCGTGCGCCTGGGTGAATGGGTGTTTTGTCGGTGTGGCTGGGTGAATGAGTGTTTTGTGGGTGTTTCTGAGTGGATGTGTGTGTGGTGTGGGTGAGTATGGGTGAATGGGTGTTTTGTGGGTGTGTCTGGGGGAATGGGCGTGTCTGAGTGGTTGGCTGGGTGTTGTGGGTGTTTCTGGGTGGATGTTGTAGGTGTGTCTGAGTGGATTTTGTGGGTGTGTCTGAGTGGATGTTCTGGGTGTGTCTGGGTGGGTATTGCGGATTTGCTTAGGTTGAAGGGTGGGTGTAGTGGAAGTTTCTGGGTGAAAACAGAAACTGTTCTGATTGTAATTTTTTTTTGTATTTTACCATTTCCTCGCTGAGGGGGGATGAAAAGTTACGTGTTGCACTCGAGTGCAAAGATTTTTCACCTTGTGCTCTTTTGATTACCTCGCTATCGCTCAGGATTCTAATTTTTTTTTCTAATTTTAGAATCCTTCGCTAGCTCGGTCATCAAAATGAGCACGCGCTTAAAAAGCAACTTTGCACTCACGTATAACAAATAACTATTAAACGTGATATCACTATACTAACACGTGTAATAAAATAATAAATAATAATAAAATTAGATAAGGCAGTAAGATATCTACTTCATATAGTAATACAATTTATATACCCTGGTCCATTATTACAGATTTAGAAAATATGATATAACATTGACACGACATAATTATTATATTCTAAATGGTCTGCAAATTGTTTTTTACGTTAGAATGCTCGGTGATATCAGGATGGGTTTATTTTCTTCGCCTGCGTCTAAGTCATGCGCGTCGTATTTTAGTCAAAGACTGTTTTTCTTTAAATCAAGAGGAATTATGTTAATTGTAATTATCTAATTCGTATTACAAACTTTTCTGTAGGTTGTGGGTAAAAAAGTTTTAACGTAATTAAGTATCTTAAATGAGGCCAGCATTCTCGCCTCCAGGGAACGAACCCGAATACAGTAATCTTCTTATTAATTTGTTTCGGTGTGTATTTTGCATTGTAGCCTAGAATCACCTTTTGGTCTCGTCCAATAATTCCTTTTATCTTGTTTCATTTATTAGAAAACAAATGATGGTGTTAATAAGGTGTTAATTTGTTGTAATAACTATCATGAGGATTGTGAAGCGACGATACTCGGCGCGAGTAGGTATTTTCGAAAATGCTATCTGTTTCACATCGCTCTGCCTTCCTCCTTGGGTAAACAACACTAATACAACACCACACCCCTGTCCTCCGTAACTTGCGATACACAGAGTTGTAAGTCCAGAGCCCGTAGCCAAGTGGCAATCGTTTCTAAACGATAACGTGTAGAAGTTCGTCAGGATCGGCCATATTACTTTGGTATCTACAGCGTCTCAGCTTACGCTACCAAAATAACTAGGAACTTACGAAGACGATTTTGGTCACGTGATTTCACGACTTACGTCAAATCCCATCATACATTTTGCTTTATCGAACTACATTATCTTTGTCGGTATGTTACTTTGTCTAGGTCCCCTGGAGGCAAATGCCTACACTTCCTTTTTGAATACTTTTCTCGAGCGATATAAAATAAGAAAAATGTTGCTCGTTTTATAAAATGAGAAAAATTTTGGTCTTTTTAAATTCAGTACATCCTAATCTAAGCCAGTGCGATTCTTTTTAATTAATTTAGTTTATTCAAATAAAATATAAAATAATGCTGGAATAAATATTTACATCTAAAATAAAGATATTTCGATGCTAACATCTTCTATCCTAGTTTTATATAATATTTACAATATATCCAAATTCTGTCTTGTGAGCTATTTACAGTCTTTTCATTCAATTTTTCTTAAGCGTTATGTTTTTAAATACCTTTAAATTGGTTTATCATAACGTGGACAAAACGTAATAATAGCAATTAAATTTGAACGGACTGTGACCATTACCTAGATATTACGGCCGCGTAGTCTTATAAAGAGAGTTTCTCAGGAATCTCCTACTGCCCGATGGAGTGCCAATCGAGCGGCAACGCGCACGATTCATAGTGAAAATTTATCGAGCTGACGGGCTGCCAAAAATGAACTACTCTATATTGGCGAATGTGAAGAGGGCGTTCACTGGTGAATCTCAGGACCTGGTCGATCCTTTCGTGGAAGTGAGCTTTGCTGGAATGACTGTGAGTTCATTTGCCATTGGCATTTACCTATTGACATAATATAAAGTACTGCAATATGTGCCCGATTTGCCTAACATAATTGGCTAAACGGCGGTGATAATTCACCTCTGCCTAACCTTTTGGGGATGGATAGGCGTAATTTATGTATATATGTTTTATTTAATGGTTTTAGACTTATTAATGGATAACCATTTGCTACCAAAAAGACTCAGCAGAAAGTGATAATTAAATTTTGATAATTTTAATTTAACTTTTAACTCCACGAACCAGGGATGTACTTCGGTCAAAAAGAACAACTATACTCCAGTATGGAACGAGCAAATAGTATTCAACGAAATGTTTCCGCCGCTATGTCAGCGCCTCAAGATTCAACTGAAGGATGACGATCCAGTACATCCCAATGTAATTGGAACCCACTTCATCGATCTGAAGACCATCTCTAATGATGGTGAAAAAGGTATCGTGAAAAAGCGGTTTACTTTTGCATATCATACACTCCCCGTCACACCTTAAAGGTGCTAGTTATGAATGAATATAAAAAAGTAATGGAAAGGATGTAGTATGTCGTTGACCGATGAACCGTGAAAGTTATTAGGATAACAACATTCAAATCCATACTACTCAAGGTTAGGTTTTATAGCCTGCCTGACTCTACTGACTCTCTTTGGGTATTTCTAACAATAACACAGAATTTTTATTAATAATCATACAATAAAGAAAATGAGCTTAGAATTAAGTTGCAAATTCCAGCAGTAGGTACTTGGATAATTACGATACAAAATATGAAATGTTGTACCTACAGAAAATACCATTACTATTTTTTTTTTACTTTATTAAGTAGTATTTAAATATTGCCATCGGACCTACGTAATTTAGGTGAAGTCTTAAGTCACCTGATGTTTTGTGTGTTTTATGAAATAATTGGCTTAATTTTACAATTTTATTATCCTAAAAGGTGGCCCAGAGCGGATATTCGGCCCAAAACATATGCTCTGATGAATACGATCTTTTTAAAAACGGATATATATTCTACAAAGAACATCGCGGTTAGAAAAAGCAGAAAAATTATACTCATCTTATATATACTTATCTTGATGCGGGAATCAAAGAACTAAGGCTCGAGTTCACTAAAACGTAAAAGAAGCGATTAAAAGATAACCGTCAGTTTCGACAGTTCTTCCATGCGATAAAAATTAAATGTCAAAAACCGGCAGTTAATAATCGCTGGTTTTACGTTTTGTTGAACTTCCACCTTTCGCCTTGGTTAAAATGCATATAGTTTTAGACGAGCATAACCGCTTTAGGCGGTATGTCCGCTTTGAGCCACTTTCCCCTCAAATAAGTTGTGAATGTTAATTTTTTTTCGTCCGCTAATCACTGAATGTCTATGCATATATGAACGTGAAAATATTGCATGCAGGCTTTCTTCCGACTTTTGGTCCGGCTTTCGTTTATATGTACGGATCAACGAGAGACTACAGCCTAATTGACCAACATGCGGGTCTGAACGTGGGTATGGGTGAAGGCGTATCTTACAGGGCCAGGTAATTAATTTTTATTTTGTAGAAATTTATACTGAATCAAAGATACCCTATAAAAAATCTAGAATTAACTTTTATGTGTTTTTGTTTCAAATAAAGACGATATTGTATCCGTTTTCTTTGCAGCCCAGTGTATTATCTAAAATAAAGCACTTTTTATTCGACGTTTCATCAATATTATTTTGTTAACTGTATAAAAATATTAGAAATCATTTTAGTAAATAGTAAATAGAAGTTCACATAATCTATCAAATGAAATCTCACTAGTTAAATCATACATACATAAATCACGCCTATATACCCGAAGGGGTAGGCAGAGGTGAACTAGCACCCACGTTTCGCCAATTATGTTAAGTCCCATGTATTAGGTGGCGAGCCTATTGCCATTTATCGGGCACAAAAGTCGCAGTGCATTGCTGGGTGGTATAAGAGGAACGCTGCTGCCCATTCTTCATCACTGATTTATCCTTAGTCGCCTTGTACGTCACCCACGGGAGAGAATTGTATTCTACTCTGCCGTCACCACACGGCACTAATTAAATCACCTTCTCCTTAAAAATCCAGGTTACTTATCTCAATCCGTACGGAGATATTGGATAATATGGAATGTCCTGCGTCAGAGATTGAGGTGGAGCCAATACCTCCTATACACGAGCCCAGCTTCGAAAAGAACGCTGAGTTCTTTCTGTTCGCTACCGTATTTGAAGTCAATATGATCGATAAACGATTAGTCGACAAACCCTTGCAATTCGAGCTGAGTATTGGCAATGCCGGCAATACATTGGATGGCCATAACGAGTCACTTAAAAGGGCCACTGACCTGGATATTCCGGTGATAGGTAAGTAACAAAACTTTTGCTCGTGTAAATAAATATAAACCAAATATTGTACCATTATTTTATTACAATTTCGTAGATGACCTGCCCGCTGATACGGGCTATTGGCAAAGCACAACAGCGCCTGTAAAAGCTGTATCTAGTGACAAGACCTACTATTACTTGCCCTACTGGGATCACAAACAATGCATGCATGTGCGTAGTATCTGGCCGGACCATCGACGACGCATGTATAACTCAAACATGATCGCTAAAATCATTGAGAAATTTGTGAGTATACATTAATTATTAAAAACACTCATTTCTTTAATTTTTGCCTTATGAATACTTATTCAAAATGAGCAATGTTATTAAAAAACAGGAGGAAGGGTTGACTTACGTCCAATCCGCTATGGAAGTTGACGAAGATCAAGACAAAAATAGCATTATTTTACTGAAATCCACACTTGAGGTCGTAAGCCAAGCGTGCGCAGAATACGTCCACTACATGTCTACTGCGCCGCCTATTGGTAACACCAAATTAGACAAAGAGAGGCAAAAACAATGTATTCATGAAATTGTAAGTATTTTCTGTAACAATCGTACATTCTGATGCAATTACTTTTAGCGGGATAAAATTTAAAATTGCCGCTGTCCTGTCTCAATCTCACCGATTCAACAATATTTCAGGAGCAAATCAGCACAATGTCAAAAAGCCTTAAAGCTCTAATCACCAAACACTCAATGAAGGACCGCTTGCGTACAGCATTCACTTATTTAAATAAGTTGAAACATCTATGCGAGGACGTAAGTTTTGATTAATTTGCTTTTACACATTAGCAAGTAAAAATTATTGGACAACTTACCCAATAATATGTTTCACAGCCTCAACATGCCATGCCCGATGTATTTATCTGGCTGATTAGCAATGGGAAGCGTTTAGCGTATCAAAGAATTCCAGCAAGAGACATTATGTATTCGGATTTTATGGAAGAAAATGGAAAACACTGCGGAAAAATGCAAACTCTTTTCTTCAAGGTAATCTTTAAAAAATTATTCCATTAAGTATTCATCAATTAAATGTTGTACCGCTAAAAAAATATATCTATTAAAATTGACATTTAAACGCCTTTTGCTATAGTGGCCAGGGAAAAAAGCGTCTACCCCAAGCGGCTGGGCAATTCCTGCGAAAATCAGCGTGTATCTATGGATGGGAGTTACACAAGATAAGCACCAATACATCAAGGGGTTGCCAAAAGGTTACGAGCTCGGCTCTGAATTACGTAATGCCGACAAATTGTACTCCAATGCACCAGTTAACATATTTTACGGCGAAAAACATGTGAGTATTGTAAAGTTATTGAAATGTTTTATTGGTCGGGAAACCATACTAATTATAATGTACAATCTTTCAGAACTTCCAAATGCGCGCGTATGTTTATCAAGCTCGGTCCCTAATAGGATCTGATTCTTCCGGATTGTCAGATCCTTTTGCCAGGGTGGTTATTGGTGAAACCACGGCTACAACCCAAGTGATAGATGAAACTCTCAGTCCCACTTGGGATGAAACACTTGTATTTGACGACGTTTTGCTATTTAGCACAATAGAACAGATCAAATCTGATCCCCCCACTATTGTAATTGAAATATTTGATCAAGACAAAGTAGGTAAATCGGAATTTATTGGGCGTACATTGGCAAAACCTCATATCAAGGCCTTTGAAGACGCGTATGAAAGACCACAATTTCCACCACCACTTGAATGGTACGAAATTACTCGTGGTGATGACCGAGCAGGCGAATTACTAGCTACATTTGAACTATTGGAAATACCCCATAAGCAAGATTCCTCGATCCTTCCAGAATTGCCATCGCCAAGGGAACCCAACGGAAAACCCCCCGTTGATATTAACAAAGGACCAATTCTTCCGGTTCCACGAGGGATTCGCCCCACTCTATCTAAATACCGAATTGAAGTGTTGTTTTGGGGATTACGTGACCTAAAACGTATACACTTCTTAACAGTTGATAAGCCAAGAGTAGACATTGAATGTGCCGGACATATCCTATATTCTTCGATAATTCAGAATGCTAAGCGTAATCCCAACTTTACAAATCCTGTGAAATACATTGACGTGGAGCTACCTGATCAAGATTTATATAGACCACCTTTGACTATTCGAGTGGTGGACTGCCGTAGCTTTGGTAGAAATACGCTCGTGGGAACACACACAATAAACTCTATTAACAAGTACATGTATACACCCATGACTAAAAAGGAAAGGGAAATTGAAGAAAGAAAGAAATCTTTGATCCCAATACAGAATATCGATTTGCGTACTAACTGCATTATTCAAGATGATGTATATACAATTGAAAATGAGAAAGAGAGTTGCCCGCTATTGGTACGGGACGGGCGCTCCACTATCTGTTATGGTTCTGGTGTGAAACAACCAATGCGTAAAAGATTCATTAAGCGCGATGTTTCGAAGAAGAGGAAAGCTAGCACAGACTCGATTTTTGATAATGACGAAAGTAGTAAGGATTGGTGGACAAAATACTTTTCTTCGGTTGAGTCGATGATTGAAGAGGAGAAAGAAGTTAAACGGGAGCGGCAAGGTTATTTGCAAACTACTCAAGTGATATACGTCGACGAGAAACGATCATCGCCACGCGAGGATTTAAACTCGCCTAAAAACCGTAACAAACGTCGTCATATTTCTTCTCCACGGGCCAAAGTCAGCCCAACAATCACAAAGAAGAATGAGATACCAAATTCAGCGCTTACTAAAGTAATTATTTTGTGTTTAAATTTTTAAAAGTTTACTTTTGTCTACTTTTTGATTCTCATTGAACATGTTTATTTTAAGATATATCCACACGAACTCGAAGTTGTTCCAGAACATGATGAGTTCAAAGAGTGGCTTCATTCATTCGAGCTATACAGAGGCAAGAAAACTGGTGAAGACTCAGAGGATGATAATCGTGTAGTTGGAGTTTTCAAGGTAATGGCACACTCGTTGATAACTTTTTGCTAAAAGAACGTACATAAATTGTTTTGCAAGTTCCTTTAATTTTGCACATTAACGTTCTTAATATTAAAGTATTATTTTCAGGGCGCTATAAAAGTATATAAATGGCCTCTACCAAAGAGCATTGATGATCACACCGTAATGGGATTTGATCCAAATTATGGCTTCTTTCAAGGTGTCCCTAATAATGAACCTATTCATGTGTTAGTCAGAGTTTACATCGTGAAAGCCACCGATCTCCATCCCATGGATTTGAATGGAAAAGCCGATCCTTATATTGTGCTACATTTAGGATCGAAAAAAATTAGCGACAAAGAAAACTATGTGTCAAAACAATTGAACCCGGTGTTCGGGAAATGCTTTGAGATTGAAGCAACTTTTCCCCAAGATTCGATGCTAACAATCCAAGTTCTGGACTGGGATCTAGTGGGATCGGACGATTTAATCGGGGAGACTAAAATAGATTTGGAGAATCGTTTCTATAGTCGCCACAGGGCTACATGCGGACTTCCGAAAAAATATGAAGAGTATGTCATTACTTAAATATTTTCCTAAATTTCCAGTTTCTTTTCTATTGTTTCATGTAATAATATTTTTTTATATATTTAGACAAGGTTACAACCGTTGGCGCGATGCTATGAAGCCTACTCAGATTCTTGCAAAGTTATGCAAGGATGGGAAATTAGAACCCCCTGTTTATGAATATGGTCGAGTGAAGATTGGACGTACAGTGTTCAATATGCATCTAGAAGATACAGAGTTATTCTCCAATACGGACACCTTTGAGGAACAAATGGCACTTAATGTGTTACACCGTTGGCATGAGGTGCCACGAGTCGGCACTAGGCTAGTACCTGAACATGTCGAAACCAGGCCATTATACAATCCAAATAAGCCTGGTAAGTATACATAAAGATCATTGAATTTCAATAAGACTCAGTCAACGCTTTCACTTTTGTACGATAAAGTAACAGTCAGAAAAGATATGACTACTAAAACGGATACTTAGCATACTATTTTCCAACCAGTAAAATAAAGCGACGTCCACACTATCTTTGATAATCGGGAACCTGGGATGAGTCGGGGCTAGCTGGAAGGCCTCTTAGATTCTCCTCTACATTTCTCTTAATCCTATCATCAAGCCAGCTACCCTTATTAACATTGTTATAATAATACCACCATAATAATACCACATAATATTTAGCAATATTTTCATAGGCATCGAGCAAGGACGTTTGGAGATGTGGGTGGATATGTTCCCTATGGATATGCCGCTGCCAGGCCCTCCCATGGATATATCGGCGCGCAAACCTAAGTCCTACGAAATGAGGGTTATCATATGGAACACTGACGATGTGGTTCTTGAAGATGACGCTTTCTTTACTGGTGAAAAGATGTCTGATATTTATGTTAAGGGGTTTGTATATTTTCTATGGATATAGATTGTATGTATATGTCTTATTTATTTATTTAGGATTGATCATTTCGCTATCTCATACTCTACCTATTTCTCATTTACTTTTGCGTAATTTTTATACCTTATCACCCTCGGTTGCCTGGAAGAGATTGCTTTTAAGAAGATGTACTTTTCTGTTTCTTTTATTTAAATGTATATTTGTATGTTTTTTGTTTCTTCTTTCTTGTATTAGAATTGTTGCACCAAAAATAATCTTTTCACAATTTATTTCCAGTTGGGTCAGGGGACCCGACGATTGCCAGTCTACCGATATTCACTATCGTTCGTTAACTGGCGAAGGAAATTTCAACTGGCGCTTTATATACCCCTTCGAGTATCTTGAGGCTGAAGAACGTATCGTAATATCACGAAAAGCGTCAGTATTCTCCTGGGACGAGACCGAGTGTAAAATCCCGGCGCGACTTGAGCTGCAAGTTTGGGACGCCGATCATTTTTCCGCTGATGACTTTTTGGGTAAAAATAATGTTCATCAACTAAAATTTTAGCAAACTCTGTACTTTATATTTAAAGCTCCTGCTGGCTCAATATCTTAACGGCCATATTTTGTATCAACAGGGGCTATCACTCTAGATCTAAATAGATTCCCACGGGGAGCCAAATCTTCCAAGCTTTGCACCCTAGATATGTTGGAGAGCGATGGCTCAGTGCCTATGATCAACATATTCAAGCAAAAACGAGTGAAGGGCTGGTGGCCATTCTACATCAAGCGGGACACCGAGGAGATGGAGTTAACAGGAAAAGTGGAGGCTGAGATACACCTTCTGACCAGGGAAGAAGCAGACAAAGTTCCTGCCGGCCTCGGCCGTAGCGAACCAGATCCTTTGGACAAGCCCAAGTAAGTTGACTCGTATGCAGAGCAGACCCCGTCGCAGGGGACGTGGAGAAAATCTCCTCGGGAAAGAGAAAATATTTTCCGCTCGCTCGAACTCCCACTTAACCCCGAGACATAACACTGTCAAGTGTTGGAGAGAGTTTGTCCACATCCAGTGTTAGGCCTACAGGACACATTTTGTCACTAGCTAAATATTTCCAGCGTGTTTCGTACAAGACGAGTTAGGGTTAAAACAAGAGCGGTCGTCGCCTATAAAATTATATCCAACATAATAGCCGTGTGGTGACGGCAGAGTAGAATACAATTGTCACCACCTCAAGTCTCTCCCGTGGGTGTCGTACAAGGCGACTAAGGATAAATCAGCGATGAGGAATGGGCAGCAGCGTTCCTCTTATACCACCTAGCAATAGTACTGCGACTTTTGTGCCCGATAAATGGCAATAGGCTCGCCACCTATTACATGGGACCTAACATAATTGGCGAAATGTGGGTGCTAGTTCACCTCTGCCTACCCCTTCGGAGATATAGGCGTGATTTATGTATGTATGTATAATTGGCGGAACCTTTCGAGGATAAATTATAAATAATATGTTCTGCAACTTCTAAACGACATGCTCGGCATTGGTTATGGTAAATAATAAGGTTAATAATAAGGTTTAGTTAGGTTATAATATGACCAATAGCTTTAACATCAGGTCAGATCATAAGTTCTGAGTTTCTTTTGCCGATTGTTCCAATAATGTCGCTTAGAATTACGATATTCAACACAATACAAACACTTTATTGCACACAAGAACATACAAACACAGAAAACATCAAATTAACCAAACAGCACTATACCTACCTACACGTTTGCATTTTTTTGCAGTCGACCTGATGCTTCGTTCATGTGGTTCCTGAATCCACTCAAATCGATACGCTATATATTATGGCACAACTACAAGTGGACAATTCTGAAGGCATCCATCGTAATACTGGTGGCCATCATGTTGCTGCTTCTCATATACGCCGTACCCGGCTACACAGTTAAGAGGCTCTTAGGAGCTTAAGTAAGTTAAGTCGTAAATAATACCTAATTATCAAACTATATTAACCAAAGTATTTAACCAAACCAATTAATGTTGATGTCGTTAAATATTGTTTGCTAAACAATTTCGATAATATATAATTTTCTCTGTTTTCTGCGTATGTCGCCGCTGTGTGGTCACCTTCATAGAATAGAATTTATTGATCAATCCCGACCAACCGAACCAACCTGAGTCGCCGTCATTTTATGATGATAAAAAACAACGGTGTTTACCAACCCTCTTGCTAAATGGTGCTGCACCCAAAACTCCCAAATGGACAACAAATCATAAACAAATTCGAACCGTTTAACTCGTCTACACAGAGAAACTGGATGCAATCAACGCCGCGCCGGCCGCCGTAGAAACATTAGAACGGCGCCTACGATCAGCAATGCTATATCTGTTGCTAATAATGATCCTCGTTTCTATTATAAATATGAAATTGGCGTTTTGTTGTACTGGCCAATTTGATCTGAAATATCTCCTCTTTGGTTAAGTAAGAATACCTTTATTTTATATTCATTTAGCTGGATACATTTGAGTTTCGAAAACATTCAATCACTTGTTTATTCCTGATTCTTTTTTTCTTTGGCGTCGTTCTTATCGCTCAATAGTAAACATGAAATATCGCTATATTTTTGTTTCCCTTCTCGAAATTTCTATAATTTAGTACAAGTGAAAAATTCAACTCCGATGTGACCAAGCCGCCTTCAGAGAGTTTATTGATTCTCGCCTCCGTGGTTTTTAGTAAAGGGATCAATTAACTATACTTTTATGGCAAAAGCGGATAGATAACAATGGTGCATACTTTGGTAGGTAAATAAATATTTTACAAAAAATAAATCTAATTTAAGTAACTTTCTTCCTAGGTACCAAAGGTGGCGTTTAGCCAATTTCTAATGTAAGGACCTAATACATTAAAAAACTTGGACAGTAAATTTAGTTTTTATTAATTTAAAAATAATATTAAAAACGAAATCGCTTGTCGTAGTTTACCTATCGATCTTTTAATTACGATAGTGTAAAACTTGCCATTTAGATCGCTTTAATTGAAAAATTATCTATTCCTTTGAGTTCTTTATAATATTCGTGTATGTACCTATTAGGATGTGTGTACGTACCTATGTGCCTACCATGCTGGCTTAGGTGCGATAAATTAACGTATAATGGGCCAGCTCCAACTCATCCCATGGCTGTCGTAAAAGTCGACTAAGGGAGATTGCTCGGTGTAGAGTTTAACCAATAAGCACCTTGGGGCACCCGAATGGAGGAGGGCAAACAAACCACAACCAGGCATTAGTACCCAAAGAGGGTTGGTGTCAGGCGGCCGGCTGTAAAACCTAATCCTAAAAGCTTGAACAGTATGGATTGGATATTGTCATCACAATTACTCTCTCCGTTCATCGGTCTCTCGACATGGTTCGTTCGGTCTCTTATCTATACATTCATTCATCACTAGCACCATTACGGTGCGATGTGATGGATGATATGAATTATAAGGGAGTGGATGGCTTGATGACGTCTGGCCGTTATGAATACAAGAGGAAACATTCCTACTGCGCCGACCCCAGATACACTGGGAACAGAGCAGGGAGAAGAAGAGTATGTTTTAGGATGTGTACCTACACAATGAACATCGACAACTGGTGGCATTATTTTTTGTACCTACCTAAGCAACATTTCTGCGCATTCTAGCTTGGACCTGTTTGGTTTTTCTTCCAATGCAGTTGGAAATATTTCAATCAACTTATTTTTAACTATATAATATTTTTCCCTGTTTATCTTTTTGGACACAAACTTACCTACACTAATAACTGCCGTACTCAGAGACGTCAATTAACGTTAATGAGCACTTTATGTCAAAAAATGACAAATCAAAACTAGTCGCTATTCTGGCCGGGTCAGTCATTCAAATCATTCTAGATTTGAATGATTTTTTTTTACATTAAGTACTCATTAAAGTTAATTTACGTCTCGGAGTGCGGCGGAGTCTTATAAAAATTGCATTTAATATTCTATTTCTGACTATATAGGTAGGTACCTACGTATCTTCTTTATTTGTAAAAGCTTTTCAGTCAACCGATTGTAATAGCCGTTTAAATGAATTCTACTAATAGTAGGCATAATCAGTGTTTAGTCTAGAATGTCGCTTGGAAATCAATGTTGTTTAATCGAATCATATTATATCGAATCGAAACCATAAGAATTGTCGACTATCTTTCTTCTCTAATAAAGTAGGATTAAATAAGTATTTATTATTCTCTTAGTAGGTACTTAAAATGAAGTGTATTATTCATGTTATTGTATTTAAAGCACACAGTGCTCACATTGTAATCATTTAATGAAATATAATCATAATAGATGTCTCTACCAATGTTTTATTTTAGCATAGATACCTCGCCTCCCTACTTACATGCGTGTCTACTAGAGTAGCTAGTGTACGTACCTATACCTTGGTAAACTAACTATATTAATTATGGATTAGGTGTACCTATAATAGCCTACGCTGTTTATTTTAGTACCTACTCAGTAGGTGGGTAACGGGAATATTAATTGGCCGATCTCAAAACAAAACTATCAGGTTTAGGTTTGCCGAGTAGCTACCTACAAGAACAAAGAAACATCAGAAACAGAATAAACAAAGCCTTATTTTTCCCAAGCGTCATCAGTGTTGGCGGCATAGTTTACCGAACGAGAACAGCCTACGTACCTACACCTACATATTTCTAATATCGGACTAGATACTCAATCCATCCATTAGGTTGGCAATTAGGAGTTTCATTTCTATTAGTTCATGATGTCCGCTTAGGCGCTGTCTCCGCGAGCGAGAGAATCGCGACGAGTATGCTCTTAATTCTATCGTCGGGTTATCTCCACGAACGTGCGATTATTCCGCCAGCGTATCGTCACGACTCGTGACGGAATCGCAGCGTGTCCGCGGCAACTCTTAATGGAATATGGCCGCATTTTCTTGACGACGAGCTATTGTTGAAAGATTTGCACGCCCTGCGAGAGCGCAACGTTCCGCGGTGACGATACGACGAGACGTCAGCGCGTACATTACCACTCGTCGCATCGTCGCGTCGCGACGATAACATCGCCGTGTGGAAGACGCGCTCATAGAAATACGTGGCACGACGATATAATATCGCCGCGATTCTCTCGTTGGTGGAGTCAGCGCTTTATGTCAGCAATTATATATATAGCCGTCTTGAAACAAAATGTCACTTTCGCAAAAAGACATGGTAAAGGTCACTTTCGCAGAACGACATTTTCGAAGGATGTCACTTTTGCAAAACGACATTTTCGCAGGAGATAACTTTTGCAAAACGACATTTTCGCAGGATGTCACTTTTGCCGGCCGTGTGTGGTGACGGCAGAGTAGAATACAATTGTCACCACCCCAAATCTCTCCCGTGGGTGTCGTACAAAGCGACTAAGGATAAATCAGAGATGAGGAATGGGCAGCAGCGTTCCTCTTATAGCACCTAGCAATAGTACTGCGACTTTGGTGCCCGACAAATAGCAATAGGCTCGCCACCAATTACATGGGACCGAACATAATTGGCGAAATGTGGGTGCTAGTTCACCTCTGCCTACCTCTTCGGGGATATAGGCGTGATTTATGTATGTATGTATGTCACTTTCACAAAAAAAAACATTTCCGCAGGACGTCACTTTCGCAAAACGCAATTTTCGCAGGATGTCAATTCAACCGACGTGGTTACGTTTGGGACCACATTCTGATAAACCCATCAATCTCATACCTACATTCTTCTAGTTCGCTTCTCTTTGGTATCTAACTCTAAAAATAAAAAAAACAGTGGTTTTAAATATGGTACACAATAAATTTATTAATTTAAAAGCCAAATAGCTAGCCACAGCAGCACGATCGCTTCCTGCGCCTTCGGCGCCTCCTGCGTTTCCGGAGGCCGCAGCTACGACGTCTACTGCGGCGGCGGCGGCGGCCACAGCTTTTGCGACGGCGGCGACGCTTGCGTCTAGAACAACCCATCTCTCTCGCAATCTTCGTAATATACCGGTCCCCGCGACGGTCCAAGAAACCCAGAGCCGCGCTACGCTTCAGGGTTTCTTCAGCTTTGCCGGCTAAAGCGTTCAATCGCCACACATCGCCAAATTTGTCTTGTAGGTATCTAAAAATTAAAAATAGCAACCAGCTTAAAATGTAGGTAAGTATGTGTATTTTTGAATCTCTCTGTAATAAAAGCACTTAACACGAATTTTGTGTTAAGAAAAGAGACTAATTTCCAATCGATTTTCAACTTTTTAGACCCGAAATACAAATTGATTGTCTTGTCTTGCTTTTGGTGGTTACATGACACAAGCAAGCGAACGGCTAAGTTAATATGACCGCATGAAACCGCGCGGTCATGTGAACTTAGCTTATGGCTGTATGTCCATTGCCGCGAAGCTAGGAAGCAGGCAGAGCGGAGCAGGGCCCGTAGCCAAATGGCAATCGTTTCATAACGATAACGTGTCGAAGTTCGTCACGATCGGCCATATTACTTTGGTATCTACAGCGTCTTAGCTTAGGAACTAGGAACTTACGAAGACGATTTTGGTCATGTGATTTCACGACGACTTACGTCAAATCCCATACATTTGCTTTATCGAACTTCGTAATCTTTGTCGGTATGTTACTTTGTCTAGGCCGCCTAGGCTGTGAGTCTTCACTCAATAGCTCACCTCTGGGCGAAGTAGCGAACTATGCTCATCTTTGACGCGGAACTACTTAGGTGGCGGATGAGCGATTAATCAAAGTGGAGCGTCGTTTAGTTTGTTCTGTTGATTAATTGACTTCCAGTTGATCCCCGCTCCGTTTCTCATTTTCGGTTCCTCGCTTCGCGTTAAGTCGGATCCAGGCGATTGTAACGTGTAATGTATCACGAATTCTACGTTAGGATGGCTACATGTAACGCTTGTAGTGCCGTCCTAACGTAGTATTCGTGTGACATTACACGTAAGATTACATAACACGTTACACTCGTGTGGATTAGACTTTAAAAGCTAAGAATTTCCCAACGAATCAAACCTTGTTCACTAAAAGCGCAAGGCTTTTCTATTGGATAATATTAGCACAGCCTTTAGTTAGCATAATACTTTACCTCGCAACGTCTTCTGCTGAGGTGCCATCCTTGTTCACCAATTTATAGAAGGTGTTCATCACAAGTTTCGCAGTGTTGTCGTCTTGCCTAACTTCGTCACGCGACATTTTTCGTTGTTTCTCTCTTACCAATTTAGCATTTTAATCACTCTAAAATATTACTCCAATAGAAAAATCCGTTTTAGAATAGGTGGTACATCAATAAATGTACCTAAATCATCAAAATTCAAGCTAAAAACAAAAGTAAAATTGATATGAGGAACTGTGGCAGTTTGACAAGTAAATATTTTCTTTTGATTTTTTTTTAAATCATAGGTTTTATCGAGCTTATAGGTACCTACCTACCCATCTAGTACAAAAATAGTGTTCAGTCAAAGGCTTTAATCTACCTAGCAAATTGGTAATTCCTTTGAAGCGGCTCCATAGGTTGTTGTTCCCAATCTTTAGTTACTATAACATTTTGTTAAATTGTGCTCCCTAACTACCTACTCATGTCGACGTTTTGCAGGTTTTATCTGCAAGCCATCAATACATAGGGCTGTTCTACCTCATAAAACTCACTAGCGAGTATATACCCTCTTGTAATTTGTTTCGATCGTTCTTTATGAGCTAAATAACCAACGAAGAACTAAAAAAATAGATATCTACTATTTTAAAGGCTTTATTGTAAACTTTCAATTGATACCATTTAACTCCTTCTAATGGTAGGACGAGCTCGATAGCGCAGTGGCACAGCGCGCTTGGCCTGCGATTGCGTAAACTAAGTAATTTAGCTAAGGCCGGTCATTGGATGGGTGACCAAAAATTTATTATCTTGAGTTCCTCCGTGCTTCGGAAGGCACGTTAAGCAACGGCTTAACGTGCCTTCCGAAGGGCCCGGCTGCATCTGTAGTCGTTAGTACCCACCAACCCGCACTGGGCCAGCGTGGTGGGTTATGGCCCATTCTCCCGATATTCTTCCATCCATAGGGAAGGCCCGTGCCCCAGCAGTGGGGACATTAAAGGGCTGGTGATGATGATGATGAATGGTAGAAACACATTTTTGGAACACGACACGACCCCATGTAAGTGGAATCAAATGTGGTTTTATATGACCAGAAACACACTATGAACATGCGAGGAGACGCCGGATTGTTCGGTGTCTAAACGTGGAGTCGCGTCGCGGTGCACAACTGTATCGGGGCCATAATTCACACACATTTGATCGCTCTAAACAAATCACACGAGTGTGATTCCACTGCAAAAATTCATGTATATTTTTGACAGTTCTAAGCGATAAATGGCTTTAACTTATCGTGTTTCTGTCGTCATGCTAGCCGGGCTGGATCTCTGGCCTACACATCTCGGGGTTCACCAATAAAATACCCGTAGTGCATGTCGTTTTCTTTTGAGTCTTCAAAATACGTAATATTTTCCACTGTAACTAAAGGACGCAGCCAACCGGCGATTGCAGGCCGTAAATAAATACGTCGCGACAATATCCCAGCCAATCTAATAGCTAGACATAAGTTCGTATGTAATATGTACCGTTAGTAGAAATTGTAAGGGTTAGCGCTGACAGTGGTGAGGATTTTAAGGCACTCTGAAATCAACTTGAACAATATTAAAATAAAGTGCATACATGCTTGCTCCTGACACTCAATGCAGATGCAAATACAAAAATGCTCCCCCTGGCTCGAAGATAGGTACGCGGGAAGCCCCACGCGGCGTCGAGTCGTAGGTACGAGTATATACCTACTTTCAATGTTGTCACCCAGAGTTCAGAGGGAGTTTTCTTCTTCTTCCGCCAAAAGTGCAATTATAATCATGCCAGTCCATGCACCATCGTTGACGAACTTTCGCGACAAACTGGCATGTACGGTATAGTGGCAACGGATTAGTCGCGCGATGTAAAGAATGGCGGAGGCCGCGCGTGGATTATTCCTCTGTCTGCGCTGACCGTAACACTTTCTTATTCCTGTTTAATCCCTGCACTTATTTTAAACCAATTCACCGGGACTACTGCTGACTGTCTGCCATCTATCCCAAGGAAAGGGGGAGAAAGCCGTGACATACCTATGTATGTATGACTTGAGCTGGAAAATAGCATATCAGTCTAGAAGATTATAATTTGTGTTTAAGTCACACCGCTACAGTAATTATATGAACAAGTTATACAATAAATAAATGGGAAAATAAAAGTTCTGAAAAAGTTAAAGGTTATAGTAGTTTATTCTATGATAATATTTACATATTTATATAATAATCGAAACATTTAACATCTATTAAGAGTTTCAAAGAATCAGTACACTTATTGCTTCTTTTAATATAATAAGGCTGTACATATTAAATAATTTCAGCTTTGCCAAACTCTAATTCTTAAGTAAAACATTTCCACAATATAATTTATTTAAAGAATCCCTTTTTCAAGGCTTATCATATGAAAAATATCTAATCTCATTGATGTTATGAATTCGAGTACATGACAAATTGTTTTAGAATTGATTTTAAAACAAATCATTTTAATAAAGAACTTCATCAGAAACATCGTATAGTTGGTATAAGCTCTTGGAGCAAGGCAATTGCTATAATAAATAGTTAGGTAGGGTACTTTAACAATAGTCTGAATAATATAAAACGACTCAGCATGAATTACGGTAACCTGTATATACAGTTAAATAGAATCTTAGTCAGGCGTTTTTTTTTATATCAGACTTATATGTACTGACAATATAATAAATAAGTTTCATCATTAACAGGAAATAGGAAACCCTGTTATCCACATACTATACAGTTTAAAATGTGACACACTGCATTTACAATATAATCAAATTAGTCTGATTCGTGATACTTGTATCAGTCATGCCAAGCAGTGCCGATTATTTTCTTCTATGTATCAACATCTCTGTAAAAGTAGTGTTATAATATATGAAATAAAAGTTACAGCAACGGCATTGCTTTATACTGTATAGTTTCAGAATGTGTCGGCCATAATCAACAAAATGATACAAAAGAAAGACAAGAGGTCCAGTTTTTCAAAAGATTATTGGGAGCCCATATTTCTCTACAACACGACTTTAAGGATTGGAAAAGTTTTATTGAGTAGAACACTTTAACCCTTCGGTTCTTTGAAAAATAAAGTCTTCAATCTATATCGGTATTATTTTAAAGACGGCCAGCAAATAACGATATTATTTTACCGATAAGGCCGATACGTTTCCCTATGTGACATGGGTTATAATAACCGGAAGCCTATGTTATACTGAAACTTTTCTTACTAATATTGATTGATTTCATTTGATGAAGTTTTTTAGGTATTCACAAAACCCGTCGTACACGTACTCGAATTAAGTAGGCATATATTCAATGCAAATACACATCCTGGTTATTTAAAATTAAATATACATAGCATAATGAAAATCTATACAATTAGCGAGTAAATAGAAATAAAGAAAACTAAACCATACGTATCAGATAGCTGATTACATTTCTATGGTTAAAACACTCGATCATTGACTATTCAGAGTGGAAATCAGTAAATAAAATCTAACGTACAGAATATTTAGTACCTAACATGTGATGTTCAATGTAAGATTAATCATATTGCTCGGTAATTATGCTTCATTGTAATATTGAAATTCTTTACAAAACGCTAACACTACTTGAATGTTTAGTTAATGTAAACATTTTATAATATCTACTAAAAAAATAACCATTTCGTCATTAGAGAGGTGGCCATTATATACAATACAAATGATTATAGAATAATAAAATGTATATACAGAAACACTCACAAAATCATTTTATGTAAAAGTGGGCAGAAATCTTAAATATATCCGCAAATTAAATTAAATTACACCAGTTCACATAAAAAACGTTAAATTATATAACAGAAGTGCAAACCTAAAACATTGTAAAAATTGAATTGAACTTTAAAAACATCTAGAATTATCTAAAATTGCATATCTTCAAAAGACGAACAAGGAACAACATCACAGATTTATAATTATGACGGGACGACACTGGCACATAGGAAGCCACTAACTGGGCAAAAAGCTTGTATAATAACTATGTAGAATGAAAAATAAATAACATGGAAACTAGACACGGGAATTAGACAATCCTCATTAGACACGATATTATTTTGATCACAACATTACAGTGAGCAACTTATAATAGCCTAATTCACACGGTAAATAGTTGTGTTAATCCAAAATAATGGAAACATTAACTTAATGTAATTGACTTGTTTTATAACATGGTCTTTTTTGCAATAAATCGTATATAAAGCTTTATTGACAATATATCTAAATTTCATTAACACCGTTACTTATATCCGTGTGAAATTGGCAGTAATATTATGTTTATTACAATACACTAAATAATATTACAAATACTGCATCACACTGGTAATGCACTAAGTTTGAGGAAGTGACAAAGTACCATAACTTATGTATAATATAATAAAGT